>JARYHS010000402.1:0-36859 GCA_031002005.1 Vandiemenella viatica | reverse complement strand
GGATCCTTAGTTGAGAAGGTCATGACCGAATTCCTACCCGTTCCTTGTCCCCGGTGTTTCCCGCTTCTAATGACCTCGAAGTCGATGAGTGTAAAGCCATAAGCAAAAAAAAAAAAAAAAGACAACTGTATACAGCAAAAGCATAGCTACCCCAAATGACGAAGCGGACTAAAGACAGAAATATAAAACATTAACCACAATGTCACTGCCAGTGTTTAAAATATAGGACAGGTCATCAGTTAAACTGACATATGCTTAAAAAAAAATACGCAGAACAAAAATTACTTTTGGTATAAAGTACCCTGCCCTCCCAAGGTTTTCTGCAGAGTATGTAGATGTCGACAAGTAGTAAAGGCTTAAAAACTTACCGCTACTTTGACATTTCGCCTATTCTAAAGTAACGCCCAAGAAATTGAATAAATAAATACAAAAATAGAATTGAAGTATGGTAATTGTAAGCGATTCTAAGATTTGATTTAGCTCTTAAACTTAAAAGCGTGTGGCTATCAGAAGACTAAAGGTCATTACCAACTTCCAAACTCAATTCTGACGCGAAAAAGTTTGTCTTTAGTTAAATTATATTACTGGTAAAGTTAAGGACGCTAAATAAAACTTTCAGGACAAAGGAAAACGTGCGCTACTGTTCATATTTTAAATTTTCTTCGTTTCACGTTATGGTGAGCGTAAGCCGTAGAGGAATTACTGACACTGATTTGAACACAGTTTTGACTAAATACAGAAAATAAGACACGAAATGCTACAAACATAATACTCATAGTTCACTATTTTTTTCTTGTAGCTCACCTCGGCGACGTCATTAGAGGAGATAAAGGAGTGGAGACTAGAAATGGGAAGGATTTCGGCTTGGGCCTTTTCGTATCCGCCTGGAGAGATACGTCGAAACCATGGAAAACTCTAATCTGGATGGCCGGACGGGAATTCAAGCCTGCGTCTTCCGAAATGCAAGGTCAGAGCGGAACTGCTAACCCATCAATTTCGGATAGTAATTCAATTAAGATAAAAATAGGAATATATGTAGTACAAGAAGTAATACTGTTTCTTTGAAAATGTAATTACAACTGATGGACGAAACAAGAATTGTATCAATGCTAGAAAAAAAGAGTCTTATTCCAAAATCTTTTGGTATATAACATTGATCTAGAACTCAGGAATTGAGAATATACAGCACAAAATTCTATATAATTCTTTCTGCTTCCGGTTTTACGGCTCGCCGTAATCAGGTCATTGCAGCCGAGAAAGTATGGTGGCCAAGTAACGAAAAGGATTTCAGCCATGGCATTTTGGAGGAACCACTCGGGCACTTGCCTGGAGTGATTTCGGGAAAATTTACAAAACAGAAATCTTGATGGGCAGATAGGGAGTTGAACACGCGTCCTCTTGACAGTCAGGTACGAAGGTTACCGCCAGCCCACCAAGTTCGGTTATTTTATTCAAAGGCATCCTGAAATTTAAAAATTATATCGATTAGGAAAATGGTGTCATTAGAAATTTGATGTTATAGGAAAACGATGAAAGTTAAGTACCGAGCGTTGTGGGTTAGCAGTAAAGCCATAGCATTGCATTCGTGAGGACGCGAGTTGAAATTCCACGTCCGGCCATTTTTCTCTATATTTTCGGGACTAGTTAATCTGCAATATAGTCATCCCGGGTTTGCAGCTGGATGGTGTCATAAAAGGATGATAATGTTTCAACAACGTCGTCTGTTGCCCTCATCAGGTATCTTGCTATCAAGAATTAGAACTTCAATTGCATCTACACGCCGGAAAACTCTCCGTTCACACTAGTTATTCTGTTAGCGCAGGGAACTATGGACCGCAGGAAAAAATAAAGATTAGTGTAATTGAGGTAGATAGCTGAAAACGAAACTTGCAACGAATATGTGGAAACAAAGTGATTAGTTCAGTATAAAGTTGAGAGGACTGCATCACAATAATCGAGTCACCGGTAATAGGAAACTGGTTTACTGAAAGAAAACTAAGTAAAGAAATGGCATGCTGTCTCTTTTAAGAATTCCACTCGTCTTCGTAATACGAACTGGAGTAAACTAGAATGCAGTTTAAAGCTTGTGCACCCGTTAGTAGCATAATGATGTACATGATCTCTTTCCGTGTCAGTCAAAGAATCCTCCAGTTCTTTGGGCATACAGTGTGAATTGAGGGTGAACATTTATTGAAACTAATCGTGAAATCTAAGGCAGAGAGTAGAAGACCAGTCGGAACGAAAGCAAGAAGGTGGATGGTTCAAATCAAGATCGCCAGATTACGTTTTCTCCAGGCATGTAGCGGAGCTGAAAATTACCAAGGATCACAACCCAGTTAACAAGTGAAAAAATTGTTAATTACAAGCAGTCATTAGAACGAGGCTTTGAGTGATCATAATAATACATGCGCACAATGTTTCGGATTTCGTGGAGGGTTTATTTTTCACGGAAGAGAAAGAAATCGCCCATGGATATTTTCCTGATTTCTGAAAACCATGAATATCCTGACACTGATTTTAAATCGTGTATTGCCGAACCGGCACACTTCATTCAATACCTTCTTTTGGCAGTAGACGTCAGTAGATAAATATCAATCGAAGAAGTTCAGAGCCATGGTGCAAAACTTAAATGTGGGTTCACATCTTGATAACAGTCATTGCCTTATCATACTTTTTACTGGTTAGATTAACCTTGAAACCGGGAAACTTTACGACACTTTTTTTAAATTTATTGTTTCATATTATTTGCACTATCAAATATGGCGGATAAGATAAGACATCACTTCTAGGCACTGCGAATAGTTGTAGTGCAATGTTTTCCGTTGAATTTCGTAACTGTTGCCGGTATTTTTTCTTAATAAACCCGGCATCTGTACTTTGTGGGTCACAAGGTGAGATTGAAAATAATTACCTTTTTCTTTTGAGCTTTTCTGCTGAAGTCCAGGTTTCACCGCGAATTGTATTTATTAAAGAAACTAGATAAATTCGTTATGACACAGTTTCCAAAGACGGTATAAACATCGCTGAACTCCAGAGACTTTACTTCTAGGTTTTTCAAAGCGAAAAAGATTGCGTAGTTTGGTGAATTGAAAAGAATATCAGTTCATCAAACACACTTCAAACACACCATAGCGTACTACAAGAAAAACGATGAATAGGTTACGATCTCAAACCGAGGAAAATTTTCGATACATGGAAAACAACTAATTGCAGTGAGTCAATGAAAAGTTTCAACTGAAACTCATATTGAAGGAGTAGACCATGCTGAAATATATTTGCTACAATCCTTTGTATATTCTATATCTATAAATGAAAAAGTTCGGATGTGTGTTTGGATGTACTTCTGGAATCAATCACGCCTTAATAACTCAATATATTTAAATGAAATTTGGCATGAAATCAGTTAATTGTGTTCGAAGTGATATAGGATAGATTTTATCCCGCAAAATAACATTTCTTTTAGAAATTGCCACTAATATCAATTGCAAACTGAAGTGAACTACACTTAATGGTTCCTTGAGGTTTATTACTATGTACACAAAACACTGATAAACAATATCAAATGTGGTACAGTTAGCGGATGACCGTCGAGAAATTTAGCCTGGTCCTGATCCGGGGTAGAGAGAGACGGCTTCTACTTCTCGCGAACTTCCGGTGGTCTTCTGTAGTTGAAGCTGGTTCCGCGGTCAGGCCGGAACTGGCGGTGGAGCGGCCGGCTACGCTTATATAGGCGGCCTGGCGCAGGAATTCCGTTGTGTGGTAGTACGGCGACCTCTGTAAGAAATAGTCCCACTTAGCTTCTAGATGGTTCTATTTGTTTTCCTGGTTTGTTTTGATGTCTCTGCGCCTGTTTGGAGTCGTATATGTATCCCGGCGTGCAGGCGCGTTGTGTGTGAGGTCTGCCTGGCAGGGGCCTTTACTAGCAGACTGAACATACCTCCCTCCCGGGGGGGGGGGAAGCGATGTCTGCGACGTCTGCGAGGTCGTCTGCCGCGGCGCCCTGGAGCAGACTATGAAGGCTACCTCCAGGGGAGTACGGAGCTGTTCCCCTGGCGATGCGTGCCGACCTGCGTCGTGGTGCAGGTTGTGGTGGAGGTACTTGTGGAGCTAACGGCATCGGTTCGTCGGCGTCGATGGCCGGGGGCTGTACGGGGGGCGCTGAAGATGGTCCCCGCAGGTGGTCGAGAGGCTGCGGCTGAAGGGTGTCGGAGCGACCGACAGGTTGTGGCGTCGTTGGTGGCGCTGTAACTGTCCCTGAGCAACGGTTAGACGGCAGGAGTGGTGGAGGTGGCAGGGAAGGAGAGGAAGAAGTGGATGGCCGTGCCGTGGTGGAAGAGGACGGTGCCGTGGGGTAGCGGGGGACGTAGTTGGTTTCGATGGCGTCGCACTATCCGGCCATCCAGGCTGACGTCGAACAGTTGGCGGCCCCGGGGCCGCTGGATGACCCCCGGAAGCCAACCGGCCCGGGAGCCAAACCCGCGGGCCCAGACTAGGGAGCCCGGGGTGAAACGGAATGGGCCCGAAGGTACCTGTACTTTGGGCGGGGGTAAGAGGAGATGGAGGAGAGTGCGAGGTTGGCGGCCGTGCAGCAATTCCGCCGGGCTTTTGGCCCCCACTGGAGTGGTTCGATAGGAACTGAGGAAGAGTGTCAATGCCTCTTCGAGTTTGTGACTTGTGGTGTATTTGGTCATTTGGGTTTTGAATGTTCTGACTAGCCGTTCCGCCTCCCCGTTAGATTGGGGGTGGAAGGGCGGGGTGAGGAGGTGTTGGATATTGTTGGCGGTACAGAAGGATAGGAATTCCCGACTTCGAAATTGCGGTCCGTTATCTGTGACGATAGCGTATGGTAATCCTTCGATGGAAAAGATCTTCGTGAGGGCTGAAATGGTGACCTCTGTGGTGATTGTGGAGCAACGGACGACATATGGGAAGTGGGAAAAGGCATCCGTCACTAGGAGCCACTGGTGGCCTAGGAATGGGCCAGCGAAGTCGAGGTGAATGCGTTCCCAGGGTCCGGACGGTGCCGGCCAGGAAAGGAACTTTTGAGGGGGGCGGGGTAGTTGTTGGGCACAGATGGTACAGCGCCGCACCATCTTCGTGACATCCGTGGTAAGGCCGATCCAGAATACATGGCGTCTGGCAAGGGATTTGGTGCGGGCAATTCCCCAGTGTCCTTGGTGGAGAGTTTGGAGGATTGTCGGTTGTAGGGATCTCGGAACGACGACCCTCCGGGTGGAATTTGGTTCTGTGCGGAGGAGCACTCCCTCTACTACTGAGAGCTGGTGGCGGATGGAGTAGTAGAACTTGAGGTCTTGATGATGGCGTGGAGGGGAACGTGTTTGCCACCCGTGTTGGATGTGGTGTCGGATGACACGGAGGAGGGGGTCCTCCCCTGTGGCTGCCGCGACTTTTGAGGCCGTGACTGGAAATGTCTTCAGTGTTCTTGTATGTCATCGTCGATCTGGAACACCAGAAGTTCCGACTTGTCGAAGGCAAGGTCTGGTCCCTGCGGTAGTCTGGATAAGGCGTCTGCATTGGCATGCCTGGAGGTGGTACGGAAATCGCATGGTATATCTGAACTGGGACAGGAATAGTGCCCAACGCTGGATGCGGTGGGATGTTTTGGTAGGCAGACGTGTGGACGGATCAAATAGTGATAGGAGTGGCTTGTGGTCGGTAATGAGATGAAAAGAAATCCCATATAAAAGGGAATAGAATTTGGAGCAGGCAAAAACAATAGCTAGCGCCTCTTTCTCGATTTGAGAATATTTAAGCTGAGCAGCCGATAGGGCTTTGGAGATGTAAGCTACGGGGCGTTCCGTGCCATCTGGTAATTTATGAGACAGAACTGCCCCCACACCGTAATCGGATGCATCTGTGGCAAGTATCAAGGGGAGGTTTGGAGTGTATGGCATGAGGCATGCTGCGGACTTGAGCTGCTGTTTAAGGGTGTGGAATGCGGTCTCGCAAGCTGGGGTCCAACGGAACGGGACATTCTTGCGACAGAGGTGGTACAGGGGTGCTGCCACTTGTGCTGCTGAGGGTATAAATTTTCTGTAGTATGAAATCTTGCCTAAAAAAGATTTCAACTGATGTAGATCCTGAGGCCGAGGTAAGTTGGAAATAGCGTCCACATAGGAAAATGCTGGGGAAATGCCTTCCTGAGCGATGATGTGACCCAGGTAGGAAATGGATTGTTGAAAAAATTGACACATGGAAAAGTTGCATTTCAATCCTGCTGCCCGGAGGCGGAGGAAGAGTAGGCGGAGGTTGGTCATGTGTTCGGCAGCGGAGGGTCCCGTGACGACTATGTCGTCGAGATAGTTGATGCATCCCGGAATATCCTGGAGAAGTTGTTCGAGATACCGTTGAAAAATCGCTGGAGCACTGGCCAAGCCGAACATGAGCCGGTTGAGTTGGAAGAGGCCAGAGGGAGTGTTGATGACTGTGTATTGTCGGGACTGGATATCCAAAGGGATTTGAAGGTATGCTTCTGCCAGGTCAATTTTTGTAAAGTAGGTACCTCCTGCTAGTTTACGGAAGAGGTCGTCCGGTCTCGGAAGTGGATAGTCGTCTACCAGCAGATGCGGGTTGACGGTGGTCTTAAAGTCACCACAGAGACGTAAGCGGCGTCCTGGCTTCTGAACTATGACCAACGGCGTGGCCCAGGGGCTGAACCGCACCGGCTGGAGGATCCCTTCGTCTTGGAGACGTTGAAGTTCTTCCTGAAGTGGTTGTTGAAGCGCTACGGGTACCTGGCGTGCCCGGAAGTATCGAGGCCGTACGTCCGGCCGGAGTTGGAGTGATGCTTCGAAGTCCTTTGCACAGCCGACGCCTGGTGAGAACAGGTCCTGAAACTCGGTGCAAAGGGCGTCCACTTCAGGAAAAGGAACATGCTGAGATACGAGGTGTATGTTATCCTCAATTGAAAATCCGAATAAGCGGAAAGCGTCCAGTCCAAATAAGTCTGCTGTGAGTGAACTGTTAACTACTAAAAAGGGGACTGAACGATGTACAGACTTATACATGACGTTTGCTGTGAATTGTCCCAGGAGTGCTATTTCCTGTTTGTTGTATGTCAGGAGGCGCTTGGGGGCCGGCGAGAGGGGAGGCGAGCCAATTTGCACATAAGTAGTATAATTAAGCAATGAGACTGCTGCTCCTGTGTCGACTTGTAGGCGCAGGGGCTTGCCATTGACCGTAACGTCAATAAAAAGTTTGGATGCTGTGGAAGTGTCTACCTGATTGATATCCATAGGTGCGCCGCTCAACCTGTCTTGGTAAGACCCTGGGCGGCGAGAGCCTGGATTGGCATTGGTGGTGTTGGTGCGGCAGACGGACGCCAGGTGTCCTTCCTTGCCGCAACGTGAGCATTCAGCCCAACGATCCGGACAATTTTCCCTCTCATGTGCTGAATAACAGGCGGGGCAGGAGGGTAGGCGGAGCGGGCTGCGGCGTCGGCGCTGCGGGATCCGCTGCTGCTGCCGAGACTTGGTGCCCCTGCCGGAACGGGCCGGTTCGATGTCCTTCTGAGGAAGCGGTCCCCGGTTGTGGTGTCGGGAGGAGCGCGACTGGGAGCTCTGGATGGCGGCGACGTCCTGTGTGTCCTCTACGTCGGTTCGGATTGCGGCCACATCCGCCCAGGACTCCAGGCGGCGATCTGCGGCCGTAGATATTTCGAATTTGTAGGCAAGTTCGATGACCTGCTCCAGGGATGGGTCCTCTAACTTGAGGGCGTCATGCCGGAGTGCGGCATCTGGTGCAGCCTGTATGATGTGATCACGCACCATGTCGTCGGCGTAGGATTCGTGGGAACAACTAGTTTGAAACTTACATTTTCTGCTAAGGCCTTGGAGTTCGGCCGCCCACTGGCGATACGTCTGATCGGGCTTCTTCCGGCATTGATAGAATTCGACGCGGGCCGCGACGACATGGTACCGGCGTCTGTAGTATGCATTCAGTGTCGTACAGATGGTCGTGAAGGTGAGGGTGTCGGGGTCTTGTGGCTGAAGTTTGGTGAGCAAGACATACATCTTCGATTGGTTCCAGGAAAGGAAATATGCACGCTGGTCTTCTTCTTTGGATATGTGATGAATTGCGAAGTGTTGTTTTATGCGCTTCTCGTAGGTCTCCCATTCTTCGACGTCGTCGTTGAATGCTGGGAACGGAGGCGGGGCTGTGGGTTGGCGGAGATTCCTGACTTCCGCAATCAGTTGTCTCTGAGATTCGAAGAACTGATGTAGAAGTCCTTGGAGGAACTGTTGCCATTCCGTAGGTGCTGCTGGCGTAGCCATGATGGTCGAGAGTTCTTATCCCAACCTTGTCGCCACTGAAGTGAACTACACTTAATGGTTCCTTGAGGTTTATTACTATGTACACAAAACACTGATAAACAATATCAAATGTGGTACAGTTAGCGGATGACCGTCGAGAAATTTAGCCTGGTCCTGATCCGGGGTAGAGAGAGACGGCTTCTACTTCTCGCGAACTTCCGGTGGTCTTCTGTAGTTGAAGCTGGTTCCGCGGTCAGGCCGGAACTGGCGGTGGAGCGGCCGGCTACGCTTATATAGGCGGCCTGGCGCAGGAATTCCGTTGTGTGGTAGTACGGCGACCTCTGTAAGAAATAGTCCCACTTAGCTTCTAGATGGTTCTATTTGTTTTCCTGGTTTGTTTTGATGTCTCTGCGCCTGTTTGGAGTCGTATATGTATCCCGGCGTGCAGGCGCGTTGTGTGTGAGGTCTGCCTGGCAGGGGCCTTTACTAGCAGACTGAACACAAACAACTAAGAGTTTCCTACTTCGAAGACAGACGTGCCACGTTTACTCTTTGCTTTTTACGTGAATTGCAAACACTACTTTTCAGAAATAAAAGCCAAAACCTTCTTACATATTCAAGTTTGGATTTAGTTTTAAAAGCCATAAAACCGACGCACTTGACAAATAATAGTTTGGAAGTAGGAAATATAAATCTGTACTTCACCTTAAATTAAAAATAGGTCGGTACTGTGGTTAAGTTCGCAAAGAGATGTTTTCATTTGCTTACATAAAATAGTATGAAATCTCAAATATTACACCATAATTTCGTTCGTGATATATGCGTCATAATAAATAGTCCTATGAAAAATCAAAGCTTGAAAATAAAACGACGTAAAATGCTATGAGTTAGTGAACCGACTTTCGTGGTAGTATAAAGTGCAAAATGGACGTGCCCCAAAAGTCGTATTTATAAAAATGTAAAGGATTCCATTCTATCTCTGTTTAATTTATTTCCTGTGTGTCTTCTTTTTTGCTACTATACAGTCTCTGTATCTTATTCTTGCCGAAATTTAAAACTGCAAATATAGGGCGTTCGCCGGAAAACGCAACCCTCCCAGTCTGTTGCCGTCGGCAACTTGCTCGGACAGCGGAACCAGCAGTTTCCGCCACTACGGCATCGTGAATCACCGCACTGTTTAACACCTCCGCTGCCCCAACAGTGCAGTGCAGTGACCCTTACATTGTTAAGAACGGTTTCTTTGCATTGTAGCTAGTTTGTGACTTCAGTCTCTTATTAATCAGTGTTGTGAATAAACGTTTCTTTGCGGTTTGGCTGGTTTGGGCCTTCATACTCTTACTAATCTGTACCGTGTTTGAGTGTGAGTAAAATTATGGTACGTTACAGTTTGCAACAAAGAATATTTCTCTACGATACATATGTGAAGAAGAAGTCGTTTAGAAAGTGTCGCAGTAAATTTCGTCGCGAATATCCTGGCGCTTTACTGCCAGCTAAATCAACAATTCTGCGTCTGGTTAAAAAAGTAAGAGAAACGGGTTCATTTTTTAACAAAAAGAGACTGTCGGTCAATCGTATTCTCACAGAGGAGAAAATTTACGATATCGCTTTTCGACTAGAACAGTCACCCAAAAAATCATTAAGTCAGTTAGGGCAGCGTGTGTCTCGAAATATGTTCAGAAGATGTGAAATGTGCATTACACAAGAGTGTCAACACTTCCAGCATCTTTTATAAGGTAAGCTAATGAATTACGTCAAATTTAAATGCTTAGCACATACAAGTTTATGAAATAGTCCGCGGCCGACGGTCGAACAATGCCGGGAGCTGACCGCTCGCTCGCCGCGAGCAGTTTCTTCCTTGTAGCGCTAACAGTGGGTTGCGTTTCCCGGCGAACGCCCTGTATCTTTCGAATGCTACAGTTAAAACGAATGTATTCAATGGACTAATGTAAAAACTTATTGTTTCATGAAGCAACACTGGAAGTCGTTTACAACACAATACACCTCATTTGCATGGAGCATATGAAAGCTGCTTACTTTTTACTAATAAACAGCTAAATTCCTTTTGCCTTATGCTGTAACAAAAATCATTCTGGTCCACTATCTCTGTTAATATTGCCGGTACAAAGTCAAATTATACGATCACACCTCAACATATGAAATGCAATTATACACCTTACTAAATCACGAGCAGTAACAGTCACTTTATCGAGATGTTAAATTGACCAGCAATATTAACGAAAGTTGTCTTAAAGTTGTAGAGAATTATGGACTTTCCGTTATACACTGTAAGTTACAAGCATTTTAGTATAAATTTTTTAATTAACTGATGCTGATGACATAATTCATGCGGATGAATGCAGTTTCAGATGAATTCAGTATTGAACTTACTGCGTTTTCACGAGCGCCACACTGCCAACGTCGTTATTCGGCTTCATTTAGTATCGCGATCTGAAATAATGAGTCAAGTTTATTTCGCCCTTCATAACGTCACTAACATGCAATAGGCCCTATAGTGAATGTATTAACGCGCAACTGATAGAAGCTTTGATTTTCTAGCGGTAATATTAGTTGAGTTTTTTCACTTGGTTGAAATGCAGCATGGGCCAAAATGAAACATTATTTATTTCAAGAGCGCCATTTCAGTGATGTCATGTGTTGCTTTGTTCCGATATTGTATCAAAAGTTTCATAATAAGCTTGGGTGATTTAGCAGAACACGTGGCGTTGACCGAAGTAAATTTTTGAAATTTATAATTGTTTTAATCAGATAGTGGAGTGGCAGACAAGCGGAGTGGTAATTTGCCGGTAGACATTCAATTATATTGGCAGATTGAGAAACCAATTATGAAGAAATAATCAATTACTACTTTAACATTGAAATTTATATTTTAGCTCAGACTTAATGGATCGAAATGAATGAACTATAGTAAACTGGTCTACAGGCAATTCAACTGTTTACACAGATAGAGAAACCATTACCACAATACCACTGATCATTATGGATAAAAGTATCAATTACTACTATACTTACTACTATAATATGTAAATTTCTGTTGATGGAACCAATATATCCTCTAAACAAAATCAATATTCAAAGAGCAAATTAAGTTCTCTTTTTTTAAAGATTTTTTTTTCAGATATTCAATGCAAATCAAAATATTCATTTTTAGTATCGCAATTTTTTTAACGGCATGAACGTCCTTGGGCCATTTAAGTATTTATTTAATGTTTGGATATTAGTATTTTTTTTTTTTTTAGTCGATTCCATTAATGTATTGCTAATATTTTGGCCTTTTTGAGCTTCCATTAATTAAAACTATATTCATTTTTATTCGCGAGATGAAATTAGTAATTTTAAGAGATGCTGGGTAAACGAAATTTAAGAAAACTAGGGCTATGAAAATAGCCAAAACCTAGGAGACAAATCCTCAATATTGTATATGCGGATATATTAAACTGAAAATACTCCTAACAAACAGCATATTTTTATTGTTTTAAAAAGCCAATGAAGTAGTTGTGGAACATAAATAAATTGTTATTCTTTTATTGCAACATTTATTACTACTATTACTAAACCCTGAAGAAAAAATTAGCTAAATGTTTTGTATGGAGCAGAAACATGGACGCTACGCAAAGAAGATCTCTTTAGAAATGTGGGTATGGAGGAGGCTGGAGAAAATAAGTTGGGAGGATACAGTAAGGAGTGAAGAAGTGCTGAAACGAATAGGATAGAAAAGGTCACTCATAAAAACAATAAGAAACAGAAAAAGAACTGGATTGAGCATGTGCTGAAGAAAGAATGCCTGCTTAAAACTGTTCTTGAGGGGACTGTAAACGGAGAGAAGAGAAGAGGTCGGAGAAGGATGAAAATGATGGATGATATAATGATAAACGGAAGATATATAGAAACTAAGAGAATGGCGGAACAGAGGGAGGCGTGGAGGGCTGTCACTGTGCGTGGACCTGCTGTATGATGATGATTACTAATAAAAATAGCTTTAAAATAAATTGTATGGTCGTATTGACCTGGTGTCAAGGCTTCTTTACGTCTCCGCAATCAGCCCCTTTAGTAGCCTCTTAACGTAACCCAGTAATCTTACCGGACATAGAGGACTCACAGTTCAACACGGAAACAGAACCAAGTGAGCATTCTGGCGTAATTCACACCACACAACAACCTATGTCACAGTTGAAGGTCGAGATAAGGACCTTTGAAAATCCTCGCCGAGACTGGGATTCAAGCTGGGGACTTTTCCATCTCCAGACTCCAATTGGACGCCCTAACCACTAAGCAACCAGTTACCAGACCTCTCAAGAAAATCTTATATTACAACACTATTCAACGCGGACGAAGTCGCATGTAACTACTAGTTACCAATATTTTATAACTCAGAAAGATACTGCTGGTATTGAAAACCTGGCAGATTTAAGGAACCTTGTAACAGTAAGTAATCGAGTTACATAGCAGGATTAATTTTTTTTTCAGAATTTATATTGTACTATTTATAATCTATCTGCGAGAAACAACGAATTCCCCTGATATTATTCTTTACGTCTCTCGTACAAAGAAATGTCTAGGAGTGGAAGACATGGCAAATTCTGTAAATGTCAGAGGCTGTACATCCCTTTGTACAATTTCAATTCCGTAATGGAACAGAAATTCTTAACATTTTCAAAACCTAATTAGGCTCGATAAAACTGTGAAAATAGTTTACAGTTAAATTTAAAATAAATTCTTGCTTACAAAAGCTTTAATTGAGTTAAGAATAATATTCATTTACATTCTGATTACAACACCCGAAAATGTTTGCAAATGAAGGGATATTTATCTTGTATTCCTACTTCTATCATCACCTACCAGACGATGTTGAAACCAAATTCGACTGACGGCCTTACAATGATCAATGTTCTGTAGAACGCAGGGTTAGGAGACTTGATGAATTTTACAGCCCGCGAACAAAGGGAGAAGTGCAGTCAAAAAACATGAAGTATGCTACAACCGGTTTGTGCCCTACACTGGGTTGGAGGAGGGGGAAACTCGCAGGGGCAAAAAACTATAATGACATGGCCCGATCCGCCCGACCCTTCTGTTCGGCTTGCTATACAATAGAGGTCAAGATGACGCTAACGTTAATTGAAATATCTCACACAAACCTACTCAGAAATAGTCCCCGTGTTAGCTTTATTCATTGATCTTTTACCAAAGTTGTGTTTGCTTTTCCCCTGTCTTAATTTTATTTTGTTTCGTGGTAAGTATGACATAAAAAATGTGAGAATTATAGTTTACTAACGTAATATGCCCTGCTGATATGATAGCGAGATGTCAGCATTTTTAATGAGATTATATTTGCTATTTCCATCTACAACATTAACTTCACTAGTTACTAAACTGGTATCGACATTCTACCGTCTTGCAGAACAACTTTTTCTATGTGGTAGGGGGTGGCTTTAGCGGATTTTTGTGAATGAGATGGCTCGAGCAATAATGCACAGATTTATTGCAAACTTATGCGTAGGATGCAATGTTCTAAATTCTAATGCAATGTTTATGGAGAACCTACCAGCCCGGTAGGTGAACGTTAGCGCTGGGGCCTTGCATTCGGGGAGACGCGGGGTCAAATTCCCTTCCGGGCAACCAGATATCGGTTTTCTATAGTGTCCGAAAATATCTCCCAGTGAATGTTGGGGCTTTCCTTTAAAAGGCCAGGACAAAATTATTTCCTGTTTGTAACAGCCCTAAGCCCCTTTTATTAAATTTTATTTTATTAATTATGTATACCATAATGGTTTTTTTTTACTTATTGCTTTATGCCTCGTCGACGGGTAAGGTCTTGAAGGTGGAATGGGACCAGTGTTGCCACCTTACGAAAACAAAAATCACTAGTCCTGTTCTCAAAACTCACTAGATTGCGGGATATTTAGAACTAAAATATTCGCTAGAAATCGCTACACTCCAGGCAAATGCTGGGATGCTTCCTTCAAAAGGCCATGGCCGAATTCCTTCCCATTCCTTTCCCCCCATCCTTTCGCGTCTCTAAATACCTCGCTGTTAAGAGACGTTAAGCAGTAAAAAAAAAAAAGATAAATCGCTAAATAAAATAGAAGAAAATGGTAAGGTAAGTAATATAAAAATATTTAAATATTTAGTATTTTCATTAAATTAAACATAACATTTTATTTAAAATCAAGATCAAATTTCTTCAATCTGTATTTGTTCTTCAACATCTTGGTCTATCGTTGGAGTTGCAGAACTTGCAGATGTGGAATGATATAAATGAATCGTCAGTCTTAGATTTAAACTAGTATTTAGCACCTTTACCAATTGCCGCAATCACATCAGCCGGAAGCTCGTAACTGTATACAGCTATCATATTTCATATTGTTTTTAAGAATGTTTTGTACTGAAAATCGTTTCTGTTGCGGCATTCGAGAGAGAAAGTGATAAGATATGGCTAAATCAAATAAATCCAGAAAGGTATTTATTCTAGCAGCATTCTTGTATTAGGTAAGCCATATTCCGTTTTCAATATATTATATACGCCATCATTTATCTAAGTCATGACAGTGCCATTACCTACTCCAATTCCAATCAAATTTTCAAAACTCTGCAAGGTTTGATATGACTAAAAACCACCAAATATTTTTTTAGCGATAACATATTTAAGACTATCGCTTTCGAGCCTAAAAATTCATTAAATCTAGCGACAAAATCGCTAAGGTGGCAACATTGGATGGGGCTGGGGACAAGGAACGGGAATGAATTTTTGAAGGAAGCATCCCGGCATTCACCTGGAGTGATTTGGGGAAACCATGGAAAACCCAAATCTGGATGCCCGGACGGGGATTCGAACCCGCGTCCTCCCGAATTCGAGGCCAGAACGTTAACCCCCTGATTGATTGTGGATTTGTCAATGTTTCGTGTGATTAACTGTGAATTTGTGTATATTCGTCATGTAAATGATGTAATACGACCAAGGTCATTAATTCAAAGTTTTTAATTTTGTGTGTAAATACCTGTAAATATCTTTAATTGTCATTTCCGAGTGTTTCATAATGATAGTGAGTAATTTTGTATCAGCTCTAATTGTTTTAATGTGGTTTTGACCGTCGCGTCGGCCGCAATGTCAACGTTCGAAAAACATCGGTCGGCCCTCTTTGCTGTATTCTGGGCGTTTCTGTAGCGACAATTTAAACTAACGGAGAGGCGAGTAGCTAGTTGCCGTTTAGTGAGGGTTTCAAGTATTCATTCACCGTCAAAATATATTAGTATTTAGTATCTTTTGACAAGTCTAGTGTCTTATCTGCGTGTAATGTTATTATGAGGTTTTCAACGAAATAAAGTGGGGTGAAAAGTGATTCGTCGGTGTTGTCATTTCATAGAACTATTTAATCCATTCAGAGCAGTAGTCATTAACCTTTCGGGGAAGGTAAATCCACCTGTCTACCAACGACAATAACCTACGAATTGGAGGAGGACGAAGCAATTAAAGGTAATCATCATTAATGGACGACAGTAGAGCACACAACAATTACCTAGTGCCATATCACGTTCCTTTACCCTCTCTCCCTCTGCCATAGTTTTCAGACTTGAAATCTGGGCATTTTGTGTCAGATCTTTAAACCTAAACTCTGCACGGGAAGTAATTAGGTAATGATATTTTGGATAAATCATACCGGCATTCCTCCAGAGTGATTTATGATTTAGAGAAACCGTGGAAAACCGAAATTTGATTGGCTGGCTGTACGGGGATTTGAACCCGCGTCCTCCAGAATGCGAGACTCGACCGTTACCGTTTACCCACAATAGTGGAATAACACAAGTAAGTTAAATAATAAACTGATCCAACAGAAGTTATGGTTTGTTTCCTTCATTTTATGGCCACTAATGCTAATCCTGGTGAAAAATGATAAAAATTCCACTAATTGTCATATTATGCTGATCTACTAGTCTAATAATATTATGACATTCTCACGGCGATTTAGATTACACGTTTTAGAAGTAGCGTTTTAAAAAGTTCATAGAACAAGTTAATTAAAT
The DNA here is from genome assembly GCA_031002005.1 of Vandiemenella viatica. NCBI lineage: Eukaryota > Metazoa > Arthropoda > Insecta > Orthoptera > Morabidae > Vandiemenella > Vandiemenella viatica. The sequence goes on along the minus strand of JARYHS010000402.1, from coordinate 20,549 downwards.
GTCTTTACCGAGTTTGGGAACTGCCATCATGCTACGACTTGAACGTTACAAGGACTCATTGGGAAATCTTTTATCTCACCACTAGCGTTTCCAGGTGTCCCGATTTACCCTCTATCGGGACGTCAAATGACTCGATTTTTATTAGCTAAGTGATAAAAACTTGTCGCAAAAAATAACATCGCGTGTCCACGTCAGACGCATCGCATCCAACCAGCAGTGCTATGCACTGCTTATTATCCCACTAGCTTGCACATTGTGCCAAAAACGTTTAGTATATTTCATGGTGGCAAAAATGACATAGAAAAACACAAGAAATGTAATGAAAATAAGAAAAAATAAGGGAGTTTCAGTTTAATAAAATCGTTGAAAATATTATTAACACCGATCAGATGAGCACCCAAGAATCAAGAAGTGATAGTTGCTTATGTTACGAGGATATATAACTCGGTCAAGGACACCTTGTCATTCGGTTGTGAATCAAAACTCGATCGTACTTTGCATAATGGTTCTAAAATTGCTAAGAAATTGTAACTTGGAAGAACAAAGGCTATTGGGATTTCACATACTCGTAATGGCTTAGGTTCGCCATCTACTCAAGAAGTGATCGAAACTATGCCAAAAGAAGATTCATTTTATGCTGTTGCCTGAAGCCTCCAATCACGATAGTACTTTTTTTTTTGCTGATTGTAAGATTTTACAGCCCAACCAGAAATTAAAAAACTTGAGTTTTATGAAGACGCGAATGAAGAAGCTCCATATAAAAATTAGGTGACATGACTGAAAGAGCCCAGTATTGACAGTAAACATCTTACTACTTACTATCCAGACAACGCAGATGTGAACTTTAGGTGCCAAAATTCAGTTTTTCCAGTTATTGCACCATAGTAATACTCTAATGATATCAGCGATATGTCCTGCACACATTTTGCTTAACAGTGTAAAGTATGCTCTGTGTATGAGTAAAGTTTAAATGGAGAATTTAATCCTGAAACTTTATATTCATTTCACATACTTCGCCAAATGTGCTCAAGCTTTAAAACACTTTTATGAGACGTATGAATCAGAATATTTGCTTTCATGACATCAAAACCGGTTTCAAAAGCGGCAGCTGAAAGGAAATTATCTCAGGTTAAAATAATTTGGTCTAAGAGCTCTAATAATCACTCGAGCATGTCAAAGCAGTTAAAGCCAGTTTCACTTTGTTTTACAGCGTATTTTATAATTACGTTATAAAAAAACGATGATAAAAGCAATGACCTGCACTAAATAAATTATAAATAAATACTTCAGTCAACAAGTCTGACTATTATTATAATATTTAGGGAGATTCGTAAGATCCTATCATATGATAGCCAAATAACTATTGAAATTACCTGTGCCCTCCATAAATTATAAATATAAACGTCAGTTATATAAAAACCTATATTTTTGGAACTGTCCCGATTTGTAACCCCGAATCCCGATTTTTAACAACCTGGACCTGGCAACACTACTCACAACAGCGGACCTCATTCAATGATAGAGTTATTTCTGAATTATGAATTTGACTAAGGTAGTTGCACTTTGAGCTTACTTGTCACTCTGGTGTTTTATATTGAAATGAACATGAATAATAATCGAACGCCCGGCATCATAGAAAGTCATTACTTCAGACTTCATTTCGTTGCTTCAGGACTACTACTGTTTGTTCCCTAACGTTATCAGCAAATATTAAAACGATGTTTAACGCGACATAGGACGTATTAATCATGAAATCACCAACAGTTTGACAGCTAGAATGCTGGAATAGTGTTCTTTACGACCCGTGATGTTGCTAGTGCCTTTACGGTTTGAAATGTAACTTAAAATTGCTATTCTGCAATCAAGAACTATTTTTTGTACAGCACACAAAAGTTCCTAAAATCCAATTTTTATTATTATTCTTACCAGCATAATTCATATGTTTCTTTTTTTTTGTCAGTGACAAATTTAGTGTTAACTTCTTACGTTTCGAAACAGGCTCTTTAAAGAAACGCTAGAGAATCAGACGGCGGGCGTGGAAAAATGATCATGGATTAAAAGTTCAAAAAGCACGAAGTTTAAGAACAAAGGAATCCAGCCAGCAGCCTTTAATATCAGAGCTGGTTCAACATTCGAGTGCATTGGTTTACAATTATGGAGCGTCCTTAAACCACGTAGCTCCATTTTGGCCTCCTGTGAACCACCCACCCCCACCTACCCGACGTGGTTTTTGCCTCTACCCCCTTCCCCCCCCCCCTCCCTCCACGTAGCAGTAGGTTTTTTTCCCTTTGATTCATGAAGACATTTTATGCTGTTTCTCTTGTCAGACTATTGTAAATTACATACCGAGATAATTAAATGAAGGAATAAATATTCACATGCTGTTTTGTGTTCTGAAATTCGTTTAAACTGTGAAAAATTATAGGAATGGAAAGCTACGTGCCATGGCTCGCACCCCCCCCTCCTTCCCACGTAGCGCAGCGTAGCCTTCCAACCCCCCCTCCCCCCTTTCTAGACTGAGCTAAGTATTTTATAAACGCTACCTGAGTAGTGCTCGTACCCTCTGGGGCTGCTCTGGTGTACGTGACGTTGATGCAAGGAGTACGAGAGTTAATCTATTGACTAAAGTAATCACTAACATAACTGAAAAAAAGCTACAAGTCTACGCGAGGTTTAGCTCTTTCTTGAAGTGGTATTTTGGGAAAAGAAGTTGGGAACCGCTGTTCTATTGGCCTTACGCCTCTTCGATATCTTATGTCAGAGGTGGGAAAGGATTTTGGGTGAGGAACCGGAAGCAATTCAGGGAACATTCGAGCCTGACATTCGGGAGGACGCGCCTTCAAATCCGCTTCGGCCATCCTGATTTCGGTTTTCCATGGTTTCCCTTTATTACGCCAGGTAAATGCCGATATAATTTCCTCAAAAGGCCATGGGCGATTTCCTCTCCGTTCCTTGCCCCCAACCCTATCAGTTCTCTATTTTTTGTTTTGTTTTGCTTATGGCTTTACACCTCGTGGATGTCTATGTCATAGGCGGGATAGAATTCAACACTGGCCTTTTTAAGGAACATCCGAGTAGGGATGTAACGTATATCCGCATCCGCAAGTGCGGAACATTCGTATGAAGTCCTACCTCCACTTCCGCAATTTTTAAAGCGGATGTTTGATTATATTACAATATTCTTTCCTCTTTATACGAGATTCTGCTCATCGTCGATTAGTTAACAACAACCTGTTTATTTTTTTCTCACGATCTTGCAATAAAAGTAACAATGAACTGAACGGCGTTATTGCCTAAGCGACGAATTTACAAGTTTGAACTTGCATGTAAAGTAAAGCTGCCTATTCGCGGTCCAACTTACAGGACATCCGCGTAGAACTACCGTTGGATGCGCTCACCCATTCACGCTACTTGAAGGGGTCCAAAAATGTTTCAAACAATCCTTTCCACTCGTACTTTCTCGCCGCTCACTAGTGTACTTATCGCACGATGTTTACTCCAATCATGAACCAACTCCATAGTTCGTTGGACAGCAAGGACCAGTGTTGGTTGTCTGGGAGTCCAGTAATTTCCAACTCGTCCTACGTGTATTCCTGTAACGCCTTTCACGGCCCATCAAGACTGCTTCATCGGAAAATCAGATCATCGTAGGTCCTACGGTGGGCACAGAGAATTGCGATGGCATGGATGGCCTTGTTCGTAACACTTGAATTAGTTGAGTTGCGAACTCCGCAAAGTTCATATAACAAAGGTTGATTTTAGGACGCGTGTATAGTTATGTAAATAATGTAATTCAGTTGTGAAATCATCCCACGTATTTTTGTTGTTGATATATGAGGCAAAAAATAAATCAATGAGGCGATATTATATGGAAATATACTTTACTTATAAAAAATGAAGAATTTCGCATAAAGTTTTGAAGTTTTGTAAATAAATCCGTCGAAAACAACTGGTTTGGTGAATTTTGTTTTTTATTTAATTCCCCAGACGCGTTTCGCCCTTGTGGTGTAGGGCATCTTCAGTGGCTGTAAAGTGTTTTTACATGTGTTGTTACAATAATTATCTACAATATAACTCTTAATAAATATGCATATACATATGTACACACTGTACTCATAGATATAATGGTATTCCTTTACATGTCGGTCTGGAACAGCACTTCACACACTTTCACATAACTGTTCATTACAGTTTTCTTTAAACTATTGTTACACTAGTTGTTTTTTTTTCTGTTGCACTTGATCTTAACGTTAATCTTTTCTGTCTATTTACACATTTGTGTTACACACGGTTTGTTTTGATTCTACCAGATTCTAACAGAAAAGATTAACATTAAGAACAAGTGCAACAGAAAAAAAAAACAACTAGTGTAACAATAGTTTAAAGAAAACTGTAATGAACAGTTATGTGAAAGTGTGTGAAGTGCTGTTCCAGACCGACATGTAAAGGAATACCATTATATTTATGAGTACAGTGTGTACATATGTATATGCATATTTATTAAGAGTTATATTGTAGATAATTATTGTAACAACACATGTAAAAACACTTTACAGCCACTGAAGATGCCCTACACCACAAGGGCGAAACGCGTCTGGGGAATTAAATAAAAAACAAAATTCACCAAACCAGTTGTTTTCGACGGATTTATTAAAAAAATTATTGTTCAACAACTGCGGGAAGATGGCCTATCACCATATTAGTTTTAAAGTTATTTTTGATAAAATATTAAAATCTAAATAATTATAAATTTATTTTTCCACTTCCGCTTTCGCAAACCACCCACACTTGCGGATTTCAAGCACTGAACATCCACATCCGCAAAGATGACTTTCGCTACAACTCTACATCCGAGCATTCGTCTGGAGTGATTTCGAGAAACCAACGAAAATCGAAATCGGGATGGTCGTACGGAGATTCAGATCCCCGTCCTCCCCAATGCCAATTCCGTCTTTAATCACCGTGATGTTAACGAGGCGTACAGCCATAAGGAAAAAAAAACTTATTCCAGTTGTGATTTAGAAAAACAAAAAACAAAAAACGGCAAGAACACAACACATCAACCTACGCACTGTGAATCAGAAAGCAATGTCAGTTCGCTGTTTTAGAGCAAGCGCACAGCAGGTATTTTCTTGAAGTATTTATACCAGGGAACACTTAACGTTCCCAGCAGGCCTGCAGGCCGGTGGGACAAGTTTGCGTTGATAGTATCGTTTTTTCTGACAGCCCGCTTCACAGCTGCCGTGATGCAGTTTGCTATCGGCCGCAACCGATTAACGAACTAGTCCTGTACAAAATCAAGCCCAGCATTGATATTTGGCTCATTTATCTCATGCACTGTTGTCCACACACGCAGGGAATTGGCAGTTGTTGGACGTTCAGGTGAAAGCAAGCATTATTATTAGTAGTAAGCAGTTCACCATCAGATACTAGTGTGGTTTGAAACTAAACATGTGAACAATAAATAAATTTTCTGAGTATCGCAAGAAATTTGTATTTGTTTATAGAAAGTTACTATAGCCAAATTTTTATTCCAATTCATGTTTCGCAGATGCTGGCAACGTGGTTTGCTAGGAAAAGGCGGAGAACTGTTTCTTAGTCTCTCGTTATTTTCTGGCTAGAATCTTATTGTTCGTTGACTACGTGATCTTGAGAACCAGCAGAAGATAGTTGGTTAGGAACGGAAAAAAAGTGGACGCTGTGTTTATGAAGAAATTGTCTGGAGTATTTACGGGAAACCATAGAGAACCCAATCTGAATGATGAAGCCGCTCATCGAATCTGCACCTCCCATCCCTCCCTCCCTTACAAATGCCAGAACGTAGTATTACCCACTCACCAACTAGGTGTAAGTATGGAATGTCTATTTCTACACCATTACTCCAGATTTTGCGGAGATAATTGGTGGCAGTACAAAAAGAAGAGGGAAAACGAACATTTATACGAAGCTGTGTAGCGTGTTCTTTTTTTATATTAATTACAGACATATGCACCTATAAATTATGCAAAATATCAAGTAAAAGAGATAGAATTAAGCATGAACTGCACTCTAGACTTCAGATGTAATCGACAGCAAATAGTTTTTTTTTCTCCGAAAAAATGTAAGCTGTCCCAACTGAAATGAACAAAGACTTTGTTGAAATCCAACTGTATGTAAAGTTCTTCTTTATGTAACTTTTAAGGTAAACAATAATTTAAATTCGTCTGCCCCGAAATTTTCTTGGATCTATCACAGATCCTCAAGCCGTCTGGAAGAAAGTTATGATTAAAAAAACTGCCAATATTGCTTCACGACGTCCCATGAGATGAATCCTTGAAAGAACGTTTCTTTGTAAACCGCAGATATCGACGATAATGGCCAGCTACGCAGTACGAAATTTCACAGAAACTCTGCAAACATCGCTGCCTGCATTATCTATATTTCTCATCAACACTTGAACTAATGCATAAAATAATCTATCACTGAGGGCCACAACTTCTTTCTTTTGACGGAAGGGGGGCGTTGGAAGAAATAGATTGGGATCAACTAGGTTAGAACGAGAAAGTTCGGTGCAAACTTCCAATAGTAACTAACAGCAAACGTTATTTAATCGCAACCAAAATAAAATAATATTAGAAAAATAACTTGCTGAACAACCGGTTTAAATGAAAGCTTGTGGGTCATACATAGTAAAGTTGCACTAACACTCGTCTTGTGGGCTGCGAGGCAACGCGGGAGAGCGGCCGGCGGGCCTTTTGATTGTTGCGAGCGCGCCCGCCCCCGCCAGGTGCGACCAGGCGAAGCATTGTCCGGAGCCGCAGGTAGCGGCCGTGTGGAATGCCGGCCTCACTCCAGGGGCGCACTAGCTAACGACTCAAAACACCAATTTTCATATATTCTCATTTTAAATGAAACATCCTGTTTGAGGAAAAACAACAAGATAAGAGATTCATACTGACCAATTTGTGAAAAGTGGTAATTTCAATGAGCGTTTTATTCAGTTATCGTACGATATACTTACTTTTTCATGCACGATTACTTTCTTTATAGTATGTTTAAGTAAAGAAAATACAAAAAAAAGAGGGGAAAAATGCCGCGAGTTTGCGTCCGAAATCAAAGCAACAAACACCAAACGACCCTTTGTATCTGATATATACAAAGCTGACGGACGATTGCCTCTCGAATTAGTTTATTTCAGCGCTGTTGTCAATCTACAATTCTTCAACTACCTCTAGATCGCTGCCACAAACTGCTAACGAATTATATTCATATTATATTTCTCTGTTTACAGCCATGTACTCATCTTGCGGAGATCACAAAATAGATAAATTAAAACAACAAATTTTCTAACGTCGGTTTTAAATGAATTCATTCCGTAATTCACTGAAGGTTTTTTCTTGCTGTCCGTTTCCTACTCGTAAATTTGAATTTACTTGTTGTAAAATGCAAAACACATAAAAATGCAAGCATATTTGATCCACGAAAGCAGTTTCCGTTAGTAAGCGTTAAGAGGTAATACTCCCTTTCTCAGGTGTGCTTAACAGTAAGCGGAACACAAAAAAAGACTTCTGATGCCAGGAAAGGACCTTGTCCAGAATACATATACCTGCCAAACTCTGTTGTGGTCATAATAAAAACCCGTCTGCACTGGAAGACTTAGTTATAAACAACCTTTGCGGAAAGAATACTAACATCTCAAATTAAAATCCCAAGCTCCCTTTTTTCCCAATCGGTTCAGCTAATAGGACTGCGTACACAGTGGCGCCAAATTAGATACGCCTCCGCTTAAAGATGCTGGCGAAGGACATAAAATTAAGTTAGTCCACTACCTGGACGTTGGTTGGATCTTCCCGGACAAGTCATGCTAAGTACGTGCAAATCCTTTGCTCTGGGACATACAGTTTACCGAAGGTCTTGTGCTATTCGCTTGAAATTTGTGACACACGTTCCTGTGGTCATGGTTTTTGAGAAAAAGTGTACATGAAAGCGAAATGAAAGATACCTTAGACGTGGTGCTTCACGAAAGTTACGAAACGATGCATTTCAATAGTTCACTGTGGTCCTGGCTGCATTACAACCTAACCACCATGCCAGTATATTGCCCCCAAATAAATCAGGTGACCTTAATTTATTAATGAAAACTCAATTCTTCGCTTCTTTGCTTTAACAATTTACGTATTTCTTCAATCTGGTCTGTTATCATGTAAACGTGACAGCGATTTACATTCATTACAATAGTGTGTATATACTATCTTTGGCGTGAACAACTTGAATGGCAATGGCGGTCTGTACTGTTTAAGTTATATCGTTTCGTAACTTTCATGTGCCACCACGTCTATGGTGCGTTTCATTTCGCTTGCGTGTACACCTTTTCTCAAAATGTATGATCTGAGGAACGTGTGTGACAATTTTCAAACAAATAGTACAATTCCTTCTTACTTCGTTCATATTTTACTGCTGCCATATTTTTTCCTAAAAATGAAATTTCACACTAAGCACAAAATATGGGTGTTAGAGCCGAAAGCAGTTTATAAAGTTACGTGTTCTACAAGGAGTAAAATCTATAAAAGTAAATATCACATCATTGTAAGCTTGACGAAAAACTGCTGTAGAACATCATTATGAATCTGAAGATACTCTTAATATTTACACATGATTTAATCAAGACCGGATGGTAACCGTTGGTTTTACTTACATCCGCTCAGCGACATATCGGTTCTCGCCAATCAGCTAAGGCTTCCTCCTGCGGCGCCGCATGGAACCACCAAGACTCAGGCTTCAGACACCAGATACAGAAAAACACACACGCACACGCGGGCGACACCAAACAAACTGTCACATGGCTCCTCTCGAAGACCGCGCGTCGGCTCCAGCTTACCACTGCGCAGGCGCGAGTCAGACTGGCTCTGCCGGGCGAGTCCTGCACAGGCGGCCCCTCCACCAACCCCCACCCCCATCCCTCCGCGCGCCAGCCCTGTGATCACGGGGCCGCGTGATTGGATCGCGTCCCAGCAGCCAGAACGCGACGCCAATACAGAGCTGATATTCCATCACGTAATCAACCTTGTTGAACTAACAACAAATTTTTCTCATTGCTTTTCACAAACATACTTTCAAGGTAATAAAGACAGTGTTTCAAGAAGATTGTAACGTTAAGAAGCGATAGCTGAAGGAGAACACGTAAGTAGTGAATAAGCAAACTTATCCAAAAACTTAATGGCGGCAGCCAGAACGAAACAAAGATAGGATCAAAACGGTTTCAAACGCGTGACAATGAGTATGGAAAACATGCATATGACCATCAAACCAACGTTTTTAAACATGCATATGATTATAATGAGAAATACAAGAATGCATTGCAGTATTTTCATGCAGCATCCAGATAACCATGAAAAGACGCGAATTCCTAATCTCCTCTATTAAATCAAAAAATCTCTAAGCACTGAAGTAAAGGCATATGACGACACTGCTGATGTCGTTGGATGGGAACTTTGAAATTGGAGGATCCTTGGTGTTTTTCAACGTTAATCTTCATTTACACAAGATACTACACTGGTCACAAATTCAACAGTACTTAAACACATGAAAGAATAAATTGCCAGCAGAGTTACAAGAATACTACAAATGTGATAAAGAGAGAAACAAAAAGACTTGCAGGTTTATGCAGAAAAAAAAGAAAGTGTATTTGGAACCTCATGCCTTGAAGACATAGTGAACTTAACGACACCAAAATGTAGTTGCAAGAAGGTTTATAGGAACTCAGTTCGTGTGATAACATTCGTAAAATGACTGGCTCTAAGCAATAAACGTAAGCTAACTCTCGATTCTGGTTGGAAATGACGTTTGGTCTCTGATCAGAACACTGTTAACCCACGGTTTCCCGAGTAAACAACACAGTAACAAGAGTAGCAACATCAACAGCCTTACCCTACTTCAGTGCTCTGAGTATGTGCGTTCTGTTTAAAACATCACTACAAGATGTTTGGTTTGCCTTACCGCACGAGGCGTACTGAGGCGACTGGACGTGGAAAAGCCAGATAGTTTAACGTGCAATCGAAACCACCAAGGGTTGACAGTGTGTGACCGTAAAAATCTCCGAAGATCTGTTAAATTTCTGGCTTATGATTAAACTCGTTAATTATCTAATGCATTTCCCGTATCATGTATTCAATGTTTCAACAACTTGAGAACATAGATAATGTGCTTTTGGCATATATATATATATAACTATACACAAAAGAAATCTAGTGAACTTATTGATGCACGATATGCTTGAAGTGGATACAAAGACATAACAGGGAGTCAATTTTCGTCCACTTGTATATGCTACATCCTATAATAAATCAACGTACAGAGGTGTCTTCCGGGACTCTGATGTAGGAAAAATTTACCTCCAGCTGTCATTAAGTAAAATATAATTTGCGGAAGGCAATTGACATAAAATTTGTTATTGTTACTTTGTTCTACAGCAATTTTGGTGTAATTTTGTCAAATTTCAGTAAAAAAGTAACAATGCTAAAATACAAGAAAATGAAGGGCCAAAAATTCAGATACCATGTAACTGGGTAAGTAAATATACTGGATCATACCAATAGCATCGTTGAGTTCCAACGTGTATCAGTAGTATTACACACAGAAGCGCACAAAAGATAGAGACATATTCAGCCAACACTGTAAAAGGCTTCTGGAGGTACCGTACTGTGAATATCTTTTAAAATACGTAAAATCAGCCCTATATTGCAAGGGTTATGTAACGAAACTTTCTCGTATGCAAAATATGTAACCTTTTTTTTCCCCTGCTCAATTCTCGCACTTGGCACTCGACCAAACGATTGCTGGTTCGAGTCGATATGGCAATTCAGATTGTGTGACCGCTGTGACAGCACGTTAGGTGGCCTGCTTCCAATGAAAAGATTATGCTCCCCAGGCCTCATTCTAAAGCAATACTTATCAAGATTTATTCGTCCAAAAGTCTGGAGGACGCGGGTTCGAATGTAGATGTAGAAAAGCAATGCTATGATGGTCCCAAATCTCCGTCTTATAAACTACACATTTCAAAAACAAAAAATACACCTATCACATGCTGAACTTAGTAACACGTTCGCAAACAGATGCCAACACTTCACTTCCCCTATTAGTAACTAGCAGTAGGTATAAATTGCTTGCTATAACTCCAAATTTAACCATGCCAACGATGGGTAAAACTTATCGAAGGTATCCAACTCCAAAATGTTGGGAGAAGGTGGTGAAGAAGAAGAATGCATTTAGTAATTCTGTTATCAACAACACTTTAACGTAAACAATAAAATACGAATTGGCCACTTTGTTGCTTAACCTTTGTTGCTTAACCTTTGTTGCTTCTTGCAGATCTTACACTCTCTGAGGTGTTCAATTTGGCTGAGTTGCTGCCTTCAATCCCTGCTGTAACCACAGTGGGTGAGTATGATATACATTGAAGCAGGTAATTTTCCGTATCAATACGAACAAACGGTCAAACCCTTTCTTCTGGAAGGATCGAAGTATGTCTGAGAGTGGTCTCTTTGAGCTAGTTGCAGGCACTTTGCGCTCGACCCTCCAGCAGGTGTACTCACATCCAGCCAGCATGGTGCCCGTCCAGTGGTCCGCGGCGGACGTCTCCCCGATGGTCGCCAGTTTGTTGTTGTTGATGTCGCTACGCCCGCTGCATCTCTACGGCCGCTCCAGCCACGCGCCTGGACTCGACTGGACTGGACCGGCCACTCCAGTCTTCAGTCCAGCTTTGTTCCGGGCACTAGCTCGCGGCGATCTTCGCGACCTTGGACCGCCCTTCGAGGCCGGCCACTGCACGCAGCGCGAGGAATGCACCTGTGCCAGCCAGCGTCCATCTATTTTCGCTTTGCACACTGCGATCCTCTACTTAAGTTGCACCGGACGGAAAACTACTACAGCAAACTTTAAAGTGGTCCAAACCAGTTTCTCTGCTGCGATCCATTCCATCAAAGCTTCTGCAGAGTTATATCGACTGGACCGTGCCAAGAATGCTTCAGTTAGGTTTCTGTTATTTCTGCAGTCGTTTGACAACTTCATTGATTTTTATTTAAATTTCCAAGGCAGCACTATGACGAGAAACGCTTCTTTCATATAAGATGACTTACTTATTGTTTCTTCAAAATCATTAATGCTTTTCTATTTCACCGCACAAAAATCATCTTATATTCCTAACCCAAAATGATTCATTCCCAAAGTTTCTCTTCTAATCTCAATCGTTAAATTAAAACCTTTTGATGTTTCGGTCATCTGTATCTATACATATTTTGCTATAGGGGGTCTATACCAGAGAGCGTGGTGGAGGAGCGGTTAACGCTCTGGCCTCGCATTCGGGAGGACGCCGGTTCGAATCCCCGTCTGGGCATCCAGATTTGGGTTTTCCATGGTTTCCCCAAATCAGGTGAATTCCGGGATGCTTCAAAGGCCCTGGCCGGATTCCTTCCCGTTCCTTGCCCTTAATCCCATCCCGCCTCCAATGACTTCGACGTTGACAAGGCATAAAGCCATAACTAAAAAAAAGGAACTATATCCAGTTTATCTACAATCTGGATGCAATCATCTAATTGTTTCAATGTGATACTAATCGCTTTATACCTTTATCAAACGTCCTAAACCAGTGTTTCTCAATAAGTGGTCCACGAAGCGGTTCAGATGGTCTGCAGACAGAATATTATAAAGTTACATACCGTATTCGTACTGTATGACGCTTTAAACGAGTATAAACTATAAGTCCAACTTTTTATAAGCCACGAATATTTCAAGCAAATACTTGGCATTTTCAGGATGAGGCTAGGATAGCATTGTCCTACATTACTCCGCTTCCAGTTGGCATCAAAAAGAGGTTCATTCATCTAAGGATTAAGTAAATTACCGTTTTCTGAGAATCTTGTAGCAGATGTGAGAGACCACGGAACGTGTTAGAGCTGGCAACTTAATGGTAAAGTTAACAAAAAAATTAAATATCTTGATGTTGAAGATCAATTGCTGATAATATTAATAAATAAATTACGCCAAAGCAATTGACTTTTTTGTTTTTATTGATCTCCCGTATGCGTTTCACTTCTTTTGCAGAAGCATCTTCAGCGGGTTTTTTATTTTGTGGTCTATTGTATTTCTTTTAGCTCCATTCTCAGCATCAGTGCTTTTGTAAAATTCACAAGAAAAAACACATAGTGCAGTGCAATAAAGTGCAGTGTTGTGAATCTGAATAATGAAGACACTACTCACCAAAAATACAAAAGCACTGATACTGATTTGTTAATAAAAAAAATTAAAAATCTTGTCAATATGTAATTAACTTTTAATAGTGCACTTCCAGTTTCATTATTGTGTTACGTGGGAATTCAAAACATTCTTTTAGATTTATTATGGTATATGGTACAGAAAAATATGTCCAGATGCTAATATATTACACAGATATAAAAAAAGGTTGGTGGTCGGCAGCATAATTTTTAACAATTTACTGTTTCTGGGAGTGAAAAAGGTTGTGAAACGCTCTCCTAAACGATTTATTACAAATCTTATAATCTTTGCCTTCGTCTACAACAGTTCTTATGCGTAAAGTCTATTAGCACATCAGCAGAACCTATACTGAAAGAATGGAAGCTTCATCGTTGTATCAACTGTATGAAGCGTCGTTGGGCCTCCCAGAGGCGGAGTACGTCAATTTGAAGTGACGTTTCGAAGTCGTGTGACTTCTAAACGTAACGTCAAAATGACGTTCTCCCCTGTTGGTAGGCTCGAGAACATTTTATACGGAACTCGTACTGTTCAAAAATTTTGTTACTCTCCAATTTCTTACTGTTGCATGCTATCGTTAAGTCGCTTCTTCACACCCCACTTCCAGAAAAATTTACTCCGTACTTTATAAGGTCTTTAATTTTATATTTTTTTTCTTGTAACACTAGAGCTCAAAACACTCAAAATTTTTTCCTCTGTTCAATCTTAAACTTATTAGAATGTCGTGTTCAACAAACGTGATTTCATAATACCAAATTTCTCCTTCTAATGGAAGTTATTTCCTAGTCTTAATTTGTTTTTGATGTTGACTTTTCTTCGGAAATCAATTATGATTATAATATTTGACCCGCTTGAATGGCGAGAGGTTAATAATTAAACCTGGCATGCGGATATGCGCAGGTTCAATGAAAAAAACGAGTAGCGTAACTGAAGGAGATGTAAGCATTTATGACTAAAATGATAGGGTTAATGAAGATTCTGTAAGGTGTCCCCTGAATCTCTTTTGCTATTGGGCAATGATTACTTGTATAGCTATCCATTTTTTCAATGCATGGGAAAATTCGAATCATGTGATAAGGTGCAGACTGGAGCTTTTACTCTGATGCACTCTATTTTCGTCTAGTTTTATTGAATGATACGTGTATTCTAACTACTTTTACTTCAATAATCAACCTAAAATGATGTACTTAGAAGTAAATAAAATAGGTCTAATAACTTTAAAAACAATTTGAATAATTAAAACTAAGCTCTGGTAGGTGTCCGATGTAAGTTTTATAATTGAAGAAATAATTTACGAACTTCTGTGAAACTTGGTTAATATAGCTTATACATATAAAACTCAAAGTCTGGATGTTAAATTCGCACATATCAACCGGTTTCGATAAAATTTCACACAGTTTATTTTCTCAAACATGTGGGAAACAATGTCTTCCTGACACTATGATTCTCCACACTCTTCCCCAGATTTTATGTTCCCTCTCCCCCCACCTCAAATATGTGTAGTGCGATTTGCCTGTTGTGGAGTTACTCTGTTTGTAGCAATATTGGACAAGTTTCATTTTAAGTGCATTGAAATTACAGCATACGATGTGCAAAACGTTGCGGATGCAAACTATCTGTGTTTTATTATTACACACAGATGGGGCAAAGCGATGGGCGCAAAATGAACAAATGAACAGCGCGAGCCAAGTTAGGGATAACAGATAATTTCTTTTATATTCATATTTAACTAAATATAGTCGTCCGCAGTACTATTTAAAGCACAGGGTCACTCCAAAAATCTAACAATAACTCTGCTTTCTATTTTTTTTTTTAAATGTAGCATATTATGTTGACCTGAGCACGAGACTGGTATCCATTCTGAACACATGGGGGAGAAGTTTGATTGAAGGAGTATTCGCTTTAGATGAAAGGCACTTAACCTCTGATGAATTTTGCAACGTATTTCTTAAAAACAATGTCCTACGCAGGAGCATGAAACCACATCAAAAGCATTACTTACGTTCGCTGGTATCTCATTCTAAAGTAGGATTTGAATCATGCTTCAGTACGCCGAAACAAACAGCTTAAAGTATTTTTTACATAGTGGATAATTTGTTATTGCTTTATTAAGTCAAAGTAGATGCCATACACCTGAGTTACTCCGTAGCAAACTCTGCTTGAAAATTGAACTTGAGTCGTTCTCGTTGTATATACCTCAATGTGAAAGTGTGAATGTTACAGAATGTGCATAAGACTGTGTTGGAACCTGTTCATTGGTAGACAATCTTGTCATTGCGAATCGTGCACCACCACATTCCTGCCCTTCTGGCCAAGTTGTCGGAAAATTATTTACTACCGAGGTTCAAACCCTGCTGCAGGCGGTGTGTTAACGACCTAGGACACAAGGTGTATATTAAATATTAGTGTAGTGGAATTGCTTTAGTTTTTTTTTGTCAATTTCTAGTCCGAGATGTTTAACCGAGTCACACTAGGAGAGGTCCATGCCATCGAGCTTGATTTGGTCGCTGGGTCCCGTCCTTCTGGTGGTGAACATGATAACCTGACTTTTGCCGGAGTTAATTTTGATCTTCCAAAGGTTGCACCATTCTTTTCTCAAGGTGCTGCGTCAGTTTGCGTACGATGTAATTTAGGTTGTGGTTCGACCTGTATATCACGGTATCGTCCACGAAAGGCCCTACTTCTCCGCCTTGTTTGTGGGGTAGATCATTTGTATATACGCTGTATAGTGTTGGAGCCATGACCGATCCTGCTACAATTGATTTCAACTGGCTTTCTTGTCCGTCCAACTCAACGAAGAATTTTCTGTCTCAAAGAAAACTGTTTATTATTTTTAATAAATGGCCAGGGTAGCCATACGAGTGTAGTTTAAATATTAAGCTATCATGCGAAACCCTGTCAAAAGCTTTTTCAATGTCAAGCATAACAGCGCCTGTATTATGCCTGATGGATCGCGCCCTGCAGATATGTTCGACCAATCGAGTAGATTGGTGGATTGTACTGTGCTGAGCACGGAAACCAAATTGTTGTGGGATAATGATGTTATTATCGTCGAGGAATTTTTGGCAGGTTGACATTATAATTCGCTCTAGGGCTTTTCCGAGGAGGTTGAGGAGTGAGATAGGTCTGTAGTTTTGGGGAAGGAGATGGCTTTTGTTTGGTTTAGGTAGGATAATTATTTTGGCAATTTTTCATAGGGATGGGAAGATGGATAGTCTGAGGCATGCGTTGTAAATTGCTGAGAGGTTAACTATCGCAGATTGTGGTAGGTTTTTTTAAGTATGTGGCTTTTACTCCATCTGGGCCTGGGGACTTTTTGTTACCGAGTCTCCCGATGATCGAACTCACTACAGTCGGATCCACAAGACGGAAGGAGCTAAGTAAATTTCCACGCAAAATGCGGGGCACTTCTCTAGCTACTCATTCTTCGCGAATTTTACTATCCTCGTCATAGATGACATGTATCTGAAACTGTCGTTCTAAAGAGTTTGCGATTAATTCGGCTTTTTCTCGTGCTGTGTGTGCAAAACCATTTGGTCCTTGTAGTGGCTTTGTTGAGATGGGCGGTTCTTTTCTAGCTTTTGCTATTTTACAGATCATACACAAACTGACTGCGAGAATAACAGAGCCTGAGCTATCGATACAACATTACGAAGTCTTACACGCACTATTCATATTTTTGTCACTGCTCGGTTAGTTTTCGAAATTTCATGAAATTTTTTTAAATTTATCCCGAAAAATGTAGCCTATGCCCTTCCTAATAGTACCTTCTAGTAAAATTTCATCAAGATCGATTTAGTCGTCTAGTTAAGAAAACGCAACAAACAGACAGAGAGACAAAGTTACTTTTGCATTTATAATATTAGTTTAGATTTCATGACACGTTAAGAAAGAAGGTGTCGAAGAAGAAGAGTTATTGTATTACTAGAGATAATGTATTTTGGGAAGAGCTGTAGACAAAGATATTTAAGGGTTATGGCTCATATTATTGTTGATTTAATCTGTCCTAATGGTTCTTGGTTACGAAAAGATCTCGCCAAAACAGAAATACATGGAGAATTCAATAAGGTCAATATAGAGAGTGGCAGCAAAGAATTAAGTAGTGCTTTGACGATGGATTTGGGTAAAACAAATTTTCGTTGGCAATAAATAATTTACTAAAATATTTTATTTTTACTTGATCGCATAAGTAGACCTAAAAATACATTAAAAATTGTATTAATAGGTCTATAAAGTGCGGAGATATATCGTCTTTCATTAAAACTATGTTTTGCTATCTTTGGATGATTTCCATTAATTATTAATTTGGGTAATACTTTTCCTTCCTTGTTTCCTTATTGATGCACTAGTTGGTAGTTTTCTGTTTTGAATCCTTTACTTCGATTTTGAATTTTTATTTTTGCCTGGGGGATTATTAATGATTTTTAATACTGCAATGTTATAATTAATATCATTAATTAATTCACTTGTAGCCTGTGTTAAGTTGATGCCATATTATGCAGTACACGGAACTGACATCTGTATTGTGTTCATATTGTAGATCCAATAAAATGTGTTGCCGTCATCACTGTTATGGAAATGCTCAGCGTAACAGAACGACAGAAAAAAAATCCAACATGTTTTGTTGCCAAAATGATCCAGTGCCCTGTAAAATTAACTGCCTAGCAGTAAGCGTTATCTGAATGGTATGCCTATGACAACAGCTTGTATAACCTTACTGTAGAAAGTGAGTTTTTCAATGAACCCGTCAGACAACTTTGAAACTTACTTGTACTATCTGAAAACTGGTAAATGCCAGACGTTTGCAGAAGCCTAAAACGAGCTAATGATAGACTGTTAACCAACCCAAGCGTTTGTTGTTTCGTGTTATAGAGAGAGCCGCTGGTAACAAACACTGTGTGGCACTGGTCGACGTCTACCCCTGCAGAACACTGGAGGCGGCGAGCGGGGGTGATGAATCATGCGTTAGTCGAGGGGAGAGAAATTCGCTGCTATGCCGGCACCCGCGGAGCTGCCGACACCGTAAACAATTCACACGCCCGTAGTTTCCCACGTTACTGGGGTGCACTTCCAACACACTGCGAGTTTGAACAACCTGTCAGCGATGAGGGCATCAACAAAAAAATCTTTCAAAAAGGCAGTAGATAGCGGAGATAAGTATCACAGAAAGTCTAAGCTTAAGCTGTAAATTTATAAGTCCGATACACCAAAAAAAATACTGAGGGAAAGAATAATGGAGATGACTGAGAACGTCACGAGTTAAATTTAAGAGACTGTTACGTTTCCAACTTCTTATTGTTTCTAACGGTAATGTCGCAACTATATACGGTCCCCCCGATGGCTAACCTAGGAAGTATCTACAGAAAATACGACAAAGGGGACTAAACAGAAATATGGTAGTTTAAGCCTCCTCTATTTCGTTACACGGCGGATAGGAGGATTGAAAAATATTATAAGTTAGGTAATCCCTACTGACAGATATCTCTTGCCGTAATAATGAAAACAACTTTCAGTGCTTGGTTTTCGGATTTCTCCAGAATTTTCAAACAGAAATTACACACGGTACATAACAGAAAGGAAATCGATTCTGGTTATCTTCTCCATCTGTAATAGAGAACGCTGTCGGACGATCTTAGAAACCGTTATAGAAAAATAACATTTTGTTAGACAGTGATGCTAAGAAATAGACGATTCGTGGATGAAAAATACCTGTTTATGCAACAGACCCATTGCTTCTAATACTATGTCGCCTACTGTCGTGGCCGAAACACGGGATACAACTCAAAAAAAGTTTCCAGAAATGAATGAGTCGTATATCTTCAGTTTTATGTGCAGCTGTCAGTGCTTCAGTACGTCTTTTTGGTCATTTCCAGCCATGACGAGAACATCTTACTTATGCTCTTAGACTTAATGACCTATGATTTTAGCTGTCGGATTACAACTTCCATAACTGTCCTCGTTTGTTCATCTTATCATATCTAAAAGAAAATGTTTGTACCACTTTGTGTTGTTTTCTACACTTTTACTTCGAATTAGTTGTCGATTACCTTTTATTCAATAACTTTGCAAGTTAAGGGGAGTCGCAGGTGGTTAAATCCAAAAATATCTATTCGTTTTGTTTGGTGCCGAAATTAATTTGAACCATTCTCTTCAAGTAAAACTTTGTTTTAGCGTTATACTCGTCCTAGAAGTGGAGTTATTAATGTTTTCATATGCGCCATGCTATAGTGTGAGAATGTATTGACAAATTTTGGAAGCCATTTCCCGTAAATTAGAGTTTTTTTAAAAAATAATTTTAATTTTATCAAAAAGTACTTAAGATAAGGAGATAAAATTTATATATTTTCTGTTTGTTGTCCAAATTGTGTTTTAACACGGTCTTATTGTAATAAGTGTAATAGTTAATACGATATTTAACAAAATATAACATTTTAAAAAAATATTGGTTGTTCAAAAAGAAACTAAAAAAGATAACATAATATCCCTCACTCATAACTTTAAAACTGTATAACTATATTTGTTGACGAAGTTTCTAGTTAGTATATTGAATAGTTTTCCCATAAATGTTCTTCAAAGTTTCTCGTTTTTACATGGGCAGCATAGGCACCTCCCTTTAGAGCATACACAAATTTTGTTTCACAATTTATCATACTGAGTCACAAACTAATTAGAACGTCCACTTCCGCACGACTTATTAGTCCAGCGCCATTATACAATTCAGCTGGTTTTCTTCTTTATAATTTCTGTAGCTTCATCCAGGCTTCCGCCGTATTTTCAGAGATACTCAGACAAGAAAATTATTATTATACATTTATAATTCTTATGTTAATAATAAATACATTATTTTATATTTATAATTATTAAAAAATGACCGCTACAGCTAGTATCTCAAGTACTGTGCGCTTGTACTACTCTGTGTGGAAATATCTCGATTTCCTGTTCTGTCGTAATGTAAAATTTACAAAACATCTCTGGAAACTTATTTAGTCAGCAAATTTTCGCGAAATCCATTTTTTATAGCTTGCTGAGACCGAGAACTTTAGAGGCGGGGTATTTTTTATCGTTGAGTTGACTGGTATCAAATAAATTATCTACCTAGCAAATGGTCAGCGATCAAATATAGTCCAGAATCACACATCAACACACTAATTATTCTTATTGAGGGACCTCAGGCAACTACCTATTCGGCCTTGTATGATGTTTACGAAAAGACAAAACCTTCCTTCTGTAAGCGACAGTTGTAGGAATGCTACTTGAGTCTGACGAGCGTGATCTAATTTACGGAAGAGCGCACGTATATAGAA
>JARYHS010000401.1:0-17284 GCA_031002005.1 Vandiemenella viatica | reverse complement strand
AACTGCTGTTCTGCATTTGTGAATGGTGGGTTTGTTGCAGTATTGTCAATCATCTGTGCCATAGTTGAGTACAGGCTTGTTTGATGAATATATTGTGATACCAATTGGACCTAAAGGTGTGTTGTAATACTCTCAGGATGAGTCTCGGTTGCATCTCGGTTGCAGAGAGTTGTGAGGACACCTCTTTTTGTCTTTGAATGGAGTTGCAACACGGCATATATATATTTGTTCAAGTGTGTGGCTTATGGTAAACTGAGTGTTACAGGTTACCACCATCATGTTTTGTTACTCATATATCTAGGAACATCAGCCTTCCTTGTTCCTCCATTTCCATAGTTCGTGCTTAGGATGAGTTTTGTTATGCAGTCATGGAACTCATAGAGAGCACATGTCCATGGGGCCACGTAACGTAGGTGTCTTTGATATAATGCAGCCATAGACGTGGTATGAGGGGCGTGTTTTTAAAACTTCATCTCCAGTGGATCCGTGAAAATGTTGTTGGCTAATATCAGCAAAACAGTAAGCCCATAACCACTCACTCCTTCCCCATGGGTATAAAACTTGCTGTTGTATTGAAAAAACGCACACTGATGACAGAACTCGGTCAAATTAACTTATTGTTCTGAGATGATGTGAGCTGTTTCTGACTGCTGAGTTGATACCTTTTGACAGAGGTTTTAGTTTATCAGTCATATAATGAGCTGGTGGGTGGGTCAGAAGTTGCTTGTGCTCACAAATGGCCTCTAAGGAACTTCTGGTTTGTGGATTTTTGGTAGACCATAGAAATGAGGGGTAGAAGTGTTGTTTCTTTTTAGTCTTATCTTTCCCTCAATTCCATTGCCAAAAACTGTTAATAAGAGATGCTACTTCAAATCTCAGCTTGCGCAAAGGATTTCTGTCGAATGGAGTCTGTATTTTCTCTTCCGGGAGACTTGCCACTTTACCCAATAATTTTGAAATTTCATCAATACAGTTGTGTTCCCGTTGTCTGTTGGCAATGAAGTAATTTTTTAACACTAGTCTTTCTTCGCATGGTAAGTTACTTCATGGAACTTTTACTCAGCTGAGGATTTGAGATGTTTTGTGGCGAAGTTGTTCATCATGCTGTATTTTAAGCTACTTATGGCCCTATCAACACAACTGATGATATCCGAAGTCAGCACCTAGTGGGTGCTGGCACAAAGTTGAGTTTTTGTGAGCCTAGTGTTTGTTGAAGGATCCAGCTCTCTCCGGTTAAATCCACGAGGGTGGTATCTCATTTTCAGGCAGTCTTGGAGGAAATCAGAAAGCTATGGTAGGATGCAATTGGTAGATTCAAGGCTTGTAAAGAATATGTTTAGGTTGGAACTGTTGTTAGTTTTATTAGTCTTAACAATTTAGGATACTTGTTTGGCTACATTGTTGAAATTTTCTGGTGGCATGAGATAGTTGTTTGTGTAACAGATCTGGCTTCAGAGAGGTTTTTGGAATACTGTATGAAGGACTGTTGGTCAGAGCATACATGACTGCGTTAATATCAAAGACAGAAAGGAGGGAGTGTATGAAGAAATAAGGATGGCAGCTGTCAAAATGGAGATTGTTGCAGGTTAGTAGCCTTGACGTGGACTGAAGTGCTGAGATAGCTATTGGAGACAGACACATTCCCATCCAAGAAAGTGGCCTGGTTGTGGAAATACTGCTATGTGAAGTTGAGGGTAAAATTGGAATTGAGGTTGTTAAGGAAGCTAATGTGATTGCTTGTCTCATGCATCAGATCATCAAATGTCTTTTTTGAACCTGAGTGACATGAGGAGTTTCAGATGTACTTGATATAAAAATATCTGTTCTACATGACAATGAAAGAGTTTATCATAAGAGAAAACCATCTGGGTGCCCATGGCAGTGCAACAGATTTGATGATTGATTTTGTAATTGAAGGAAAAGTTGTTTATTAAATAACATGTGGATCAGGGTGGTAAGGAAAGATGTGCTTGGAAAACTGTTGGTAGGGCAGTAATCTAAGAAATATTCCATTTCACTGAGCATATGGCAGTGAGAAATATTAGTGTACAGAGCCATAATTTCAGTATTAATGCTTCAAGTGAAGCTTGTATTTCAATTGTTTTGGCACTGACCTACTGTGGTTTATTTCCCTGTTGCAATTTTTATATATTATTCTGTTAGTTGCTAAAAGAAAAATTAAAACAAATATGATTTTTAATAAATAAATAAATTCAATTTACTACGTGAATTTTTTAAACTTTTGTGCATTACATGTACAGTAACTTTTAAGCACTCCATTTATGTTTTTGAGATACATTGAGTGTGATGATTCAACATGTAAATAGTGCATTATATAAATTTTCATTCATACTTAATCTACAGTATATTTAATGCCAATTAAATTTATATGTATCACAGTTGCTATGTGAGTAGAACTTCACTCACTACCTTTTTTGATGTTGCTGTTTTTTTTTTTTTTTTTAATTTGGTCAATTTAAAACTTAAATGGTCCCTTCGTGAATATCTTCATATATTTCGTAGTGAAGTCATTAATATGGATATCTGGTTGAAATTTAATTCAAATCTTATAATAATAGAGCCATCATAACTAAATCTTCAGAAGTAGACGTCATGATTAAAATATTTACAACGGACTCCAAAGTATAAAGATCAAATCCATTTACATATCTTCTTTTCATGAATAGAATAATTTACCTGTAGACCTGCCACTTAATTATTCTAAAAAGTAAGATTTAAATGTTGTACTTCTTTATGCTTGTATTCTTTATTTAACTAATTTAACTAATTTTGATTTGAGTGATTGCACTGCTTAATTCTTGTGATTATTTATCCTGAAGGAAGTGAAGAACTGGTGCATGCTGAAGAGGATATAGCTCAGTTAGAAGCAGAGCTAAAGATTTGCATAGATAAGCTGAGGGAATGTGATACAATGAAGTTAATGAATGAGAAAGAAAGATTGTTACAAGAACCAGTGACAGGCTCTGAATTCAAGAGGTATAATATGGATTCCAGTTTATTCTTTTCCAGAGTATTTTAAATTGGGAATATAACAAAGCTCTGCATCCGCAACTGCAGAACTTTTACATTAAATCCTAACTCCACTTCCACATCCGCAGTTTTAATGCAGATATATAGCGGATGTTTTGTTTACATTCCAATGTATATTATTCTTTTCTCTTTATACGAGATTCCTCCTATTGTTGCTTAGGTAACAATGATGTTATTATTATTTTTTTTTTTGATGTGATATTGGAATAAAAGTAACACTGAACTGAACATTTTATTACCTAAGTGACAAATTTACAAGTCTGAACTTGCTTGTAAAGTAAAGTGGCCCATTTATGGTCCAACTTTTAGGACATTCATGTAAAACTATCGCAGGATGCTCTCACTCATTCACGTTACTAGAAGGGGCCCATCAGAATGTTCCAAGCAAACCTTTCCACTCGAACATTCTGTCCTTATTGCACACTCATAAGATGTATCCTCCAGTCATGATCCAATGCCATGGCTTGTTGAATGGTAAGGACCCAGGTTGGTTATCTGAGAGGCCAACAATATCCAACACATCCTACATGTAGTCCTTTAACCCTTTCACATCCCGTCAAGAGTCCTTTATTGGAAAAATTGGATCATCGCAGATCCTACAAGGTGGACTGTGAATAGGCCCCTAGAGTGGTGGAGAGGCAGGTGGTGGGCACAGAGATGAGCGATGGCGAATACTTGTGCTTGATGTTTGAATTAGTTGAGCCACAATCTCCACAAAGTTCATATGACAAACATTGTTTTTTAGACGCATGCAGAGTTATGTAAATAATTTAAGTCACTTGTGAAATCATCACACATTTTTTGTTGTGAGAGATGAGGCCAAAAATAAAAAAGTATGGCGGTATTATATGGAAATGGACTTTACTTATGAAAAAATGTAGAATTTGGCATAAAAATATACTAATTTTGATCTTAAGTTTATTTTGTATTAAATATTAAAATCTAAACTTATTCCAAATTTATTGTTACACTTTTACATCCACTTCCACTTCTGCAAAACATCTGTATATGCAGATGTCAAAAACTGAACATCTGCTTCCGCAAATATGACCTCCGTTACAACCCTATTTTAAAGTAACCATGCCACTGTGCTGTCAAACTTATTCCACATTTGTTCTCTATAGGTACAGAAAGTATCCACTACCTGGCACGCATGAACCTGTTCAACCATAGTCAACTCCACATTTCATTCCATAAAGGGACATCTGCGATAGTATGATAATTTTAAACTTTTTACTAAAAAATAAATACATAAAATGCACTGCTGATTAAAGAACATTGATTCTTAGGGAACAAGAAAGGTCCTGAAAATATTCAGATGATGTTAAAATAATGATTGATCTAATTTTAACCGTTGTAATTAGTTTTGGAGACCCACAGTTGCTTCATTTCCTTACTTGGGCCATTTGTTCTTCTGCTTATACCTATGGTTGACTGGCATAATTGATTAGACAGGTCCTGTTTAATATTAGCTATATGTTGCAGTTGAGATAACCTCTTGTAATCAGTCAAATGACAAACTGACAATGGAAGAAGTATTGTATTTCAAACTCATTATATCATCTTATACTGGAAACATTCTCATAATCAGTGTGGTAATAATTAACCACTTTATAAAAATTTAAAAGTTGCCAGTAAAAAAAAAGAGCTCCTTAATTACTTGTTTATTTTTTCCATACTAACTAATAAAAGTTAGATGAACTATTGCTTACTACAAGTGATAGTTGGAAATTGCAAAAAGACAAAATACATCAATGTATAACAATTTTGAAATTTTTGGGTTTAACTTCTTAGTCAGTGGCAGAACTGCAAAATTAGAGTGTAGCAAAATTACAACAAGAGCTTCAGATCTACCACAATTATCAATGAAATGTACAGGTGGAGTCAGAAAGCAACCACGAGGTTGTTTCTTGATTCATGGTAGCTGGCTGTAAAAAAATGGAGTTTAATCCCAATATAATGAGATAAAAGGAAGGCAGAAAAGTGAGTTCAGAACAATAAAAGAGAACAGAATTTAATAAAAATAATATATTAAAAACTAAATTAATAAAATAATTTGTACCAAGTTTTAAAACATATTATCTTTTATGCAGACAATATAGTTTAATGCTCACAGCAAGCAACAAATCTTCTTCAAAGTAAAATTCCCTATGGTATATTATTTTGTTGCTTACTGAGAATTAATGGCAACCATTAATGGAATTAATGGTATATAGTTGCATTTATATTGGAAAGTGAATTGAATTTTTCTTATAATAATTATTCATTAGTAATACCACACAAATAGACTGCAAGATTTGTTATTGTTATTGTATGTAACAGTACTCACCCAGAAAATTCTGGATGGGTATATTACCCACCAGGTATTTGGGCTTAGAGAGAAAAAGAGATAGAGAGAGAGCAGACCAGCTGGACATTTTACTTACATATGATATACTGCTCATCCCCTCATAATCTAGGGTTCCAGGACAGATGATGGAGCCACAGCAATGGACATTCTACCAATGTTTACCTATTAGAGATAGATCATCTCAAGAGTTTGCGAGACACCAAGCTGATCATGGGGGTAAGCATAAACCCTTCGGCTGAATCTCTAACCGTGATGTGTTGCCTTTGGATATAAAGATAGTTCTTGCTGTTAATCAGTCGTCACTGGATTGGATAACCTCAATCAGGAAAGGTATGTAGAAATTAAAGTCACAGCTGCTATTGAAAATTTCAATCATCTCTATATTCTTCAGAAAAAATTTCTGAGAACAATTCTTTAGGCATTGAAATTCTTCACCAAGTTAATTGATTGCAAGTATTGATGAATGATTCGAGCCAGGCCAACCCTCAGACCCCTAACTGCTTGCAATCACATCAAGGTTGCAAGTGTTAGACAAGTGCACTGAGAATTCGAAGATGGCTGCCGAAAACACTATGTCATGGTATCGCCTGTTGACTCCTGCCTAAACCTTTGCACCCAAACATGGGCCAGAGTGACATGGTGCATGCTCATCAATTTTTATGAACTGGCCATTGAGGAGCCCCTTATTTATAAGCGGCACCATGGGAACCCGGAAGTTCCCTATTCTCATGAAATCATCAAAAACTTCCGTGTATCGAAACTATTCCAAACGACTTGAAATTTTAACTAGATAGCTTATCTCCTAAATGTTAAAATGAATCCTAGTCAAAATTCTTGTATCTGTCCTAGTTTTGCAGCAAAAAATTTTCTTCAAAATTCCAAAAATATTTATAACTCCCAAAGTTCTTGAGCTACAAAGTTGAAATAACCTTTAAATTGATTTATTTTTGCTCCTCTTTCATTTGATACCAAAATCCACTTTGTTACTATTTTTAAAACTGGGTGAACGAAAATTGTGATATTTCCTAGAGTATTGAAGTTGTGGCTCTTAAAACCGTTTTAAACGATTCTACATTAACTCTTGAATAAAGTATCGGTACCATTTAACTGTAATAACAGTTCCTTGATAGCTTTTCCATCGTTTTACAAATTCACGTCCTCCCCCTTATAGTTTGAATTCTCACCAAACTCCTACTGGAAATCGCTATCACCAGATGAATTTAATTATTTTTTTTCTCCTATCAGCGAAAATATGTCATAAATTAAAAAAACCAATGAACGTGTCATGCTCAGAAAAAATCTCCTTTCATTTAAACATGGTCCCCCTTTGAATTTATTTATATTCTTTAATCTGAACTTTTTTTCCTTCCTCACATGGGTATTATAGTTTTAAAATCTCCAAAACAACCCTTAATCTTTAGCTACCTTTCTCAAAATTTAATATGATATGTAAGCAAAAATCACGCTCCTTTTAAGATATAAACTTTTTCCATATCTTCAAAACTGTGGCTTCTGGGATTTTAAATGTTTATTGTGTCATTCTGTTTCAGACAAATCCGATTTTGAAAAACTAAGATTTCTTCAGGAACAATTCCTAGCTGTGAAGTTACCTATTTCATTTTACTATACATGACTTAAAGTAGCTATGAGAATGAATGCAATGTTTTCTTTTCTGAAATTGTCTGAACCTCATATACCAGTTATATTAATATAGGTAACAATGAAAGGAAAGAAATGCCGCGAGGCAATATTTACATGGAAAAGAAAGGGAAAATACACCCAACACTCACCAAAGTTGGAGGGAGGAGGGCAGCAGCAACACAGCACAACACACAAACAAAGAAAAAACAATATTTCGGGTGAAAATCCCATTTTTCAAGTTAACAGAGGTGGCTGGTCTTGCGCAAGACTTGCGTAGGACGCAGCCACTCATAGAACGCATCAGACGGTCTGTTGCGTTCTATGAGTGGCTGCGTCCTACGCAAGTCTTGCGCAAGACCAGCTACTCTCTGTTAACTTGAAAACGGGGATTTTCACCCGAAATATTGTTTTTTCTTTGTTTGTGTGTTGTGCTGTGTTGCTGCTGCCCTCCTCCCTTCAACTTTGGTGAGTGTTGGGTGTATTTTCCCTTTCTTTTCCATGTAAATATTGCCTCGCGGCATTTCTTTCCTTTCATTGTTACCTATATTAATATAACTGGTATATGAGGTTCAGACAATTTCAGAAAAGAAAACATTGCATTCATTCTCATAGCTACTTTAAGTCATGTATAGTAAAATGAAATAGGTAACTTCACAGCTAGGAATTGTTCCTGAAGAAATCTTAGTTTTTCAAAATCGGATTTGTCTGAAACAGAATGACACAATAAACACATTTAAAATCCCAGAAGCCACAGTTTTGAAGATATGGAAAAAGTTTATATCTTAAAAGGAGCGTGATTTTTGCTTACATATCATATTAAATTTTGAGAAAGGTAGCTAAAGATTAAGGGTTGTTTTGGAGATTTTAAAAACTATAATAACCCATGTGAGGAAGGAAAAAAAAGTTCAGATTAAAGAATATAAATAAATTCAAAGGGGGGACCATGTTTAAATGAAAGGAGATTTTTTCTGAGCATGACACGTTCATTGGTTTTTTAATTTATGACATATTTTCGCTGATAGGAAAAAAAATAATTAAAATTCATCTGGTGATAGCGATTTCCAGTAGGAGTTTGGTGAGAATTCAAACTATAAGGGGGAGGACGTGAATTTGTAAAACGATGGAAAAGCTATCAAGGAACTGTTATTACAGTTAAATGGTACCGATACTTTATTCAAGAGTTAATGTAGAATCGTTTAAAACGGTTTTAAGAGCCACAACTTCAATACTCTAGGAAATATCACAATTTTCGTTCACCCAGTTTAAAAATAGTAACAAAGTGGATTTTGGTATCAAATGAAAGAGGAGCAAAAATAAATCAATTTAAAGGTTATTTCAACTTTGTAGCTCAAGAACTTTGGGAGTTATAAATATTTTTGGAATTTTGAAGAAAATTTTTTGCTGCAAAACTAGGACAGATACAAGAATTTTGACTAGGATTCATTTTAACATTTAGGAGATAAGCTATCTAGTTAAAATTTCAAGTCGTTTGGAATAGTTTCGATACACGGAAGTTTTTGATGATTTCATGAGAATAGGGAACTTCCGGGTTCCCATGGTGCCGCTTATAAATAAGGGGCTCCTCAATGGCCAGTTCATAAAAATTGATGAGCATGCACCATGTCACTCTGGCCCATGTTTGGGTGCAAAGGTTTAGGCAGGAGTCAACAGGCGATACCATGACATAGTGTTTTCGGCAGCCATCTTCGAATTCTCAGTGCACTTGTCTAACACTTGCAACCTTGATGTGATTGCAAGCAGTTAGGGGTCTGAGGGTTGGCCTGGCTCGAATCATTCATCAATACTTGCAATCAATTAACTTGGTGAAAATTTCAATGCCTAAAGAATTGTTCTCAGAAATTTTTTCTGAAGAATATAGAGATGATTGAAATTTTCAATAGCAGCTGTGACTTTAATTTCTACATACCTTTCCTGATTGAGGTTATCCAATCCAGTGACGACTGATTAACAGCAAGAACTATCTTTATATCCAAAGGCAACACATCACGGTTAGAGATTCAGCCGAAGGGTTTATGCTTACCCCCATGATCAGCTTGGTGTCTCGCAAACTCTTGAGATGATCTATCTCTAATAGGTAAACATTGGTAGAATGTCCATTGCTGTGGCTCCATCATCTGTCCTGGAACCCTAGATTATGAGGGGATGAGCAGTATATCATATGTAAGTAAAATGTCCAGCTGGTCTGCTCTCTCTCTATCTCTTTTTCTCTCTAAGCCCAAATACCTGGTGGGTAATATACCCATCCAGAATTTTCTGGGTGAGTACTGTTACATACAATAACAATAACAAATCTTGCAGTCTATTTGTGTGGTATTACTAATGAAATAATTATTATAAGAAAAATTCAATTCACTTTCCAATATAAATGCAACTATATACCATTAATTCCATTAATGGTTGCCATTAATTCTCAGTAAGCAACAAAATAATATACCATAGGGAATTTTACTTTGAAGAAGATTTGTTGCTTGCTGTGAGCATTAAACTATATTGTCTGCATAAAAGATAATATGTTTTAAAACTTGGTACAAATTATTTTATTAATTTAGTTTTTAATATATTATTTTTATTAAATTCTGTTCTCTTTTATTGTTCTGAACTCACTTTTCTGCCTTCCTTTTATCTCATTATATTGGGATTAAACTCCATTTTTTACAGCCAGCTACCATGAATCAAGAAACAACCTCGTGGTTGCTTTCTGACTCCACCTGTACATTTCATTGATAATTGTGGTAGATCTGAAGCTCTTGTTGTAATTTTGCTACACATCTAATTTTGCAGTTCTGCCACTGACTAAGAAGTTAAACCCAAAAATTTCAAAATTGTTATACATTGATGTATTTTGTCTTTTTGCAATTTCCAACTATCACTTGTAGTAAGCAATAGTTCATCTAACTTTTATTAGTTAGTATGGAAAAAAATAAACAAGTAATTAAGGAGCTCTTTTTTTTACTGGCAACTTTTAAATTTTTATAAAGTGGTTAATTATTACCACACTGATTATGAGAATGTTTCCAGTATAAGATGATATAATGAGTTTGAAATACAATACTTCTTCCATTGTCAGTTTGTCATTTGACTGATTACAAGAGGTTATCTCAACTGCAACATATAGCTAATATTAAACAGGACCTGTCTAATCAATTATGCCAGTCAACCATAGGTATAAGCAGAAGAACAAATGGCCCAAGTAAGGAAATGAAGCAACTGTGGGTCTCCAAAACTAATTACAACGGTTAAAATTAGATCAATCATTATTTTTAACATCATCTGAATATTTTCAGGACCTTTCTTGTTCCCTAAGAATCAATGTTCTTTAATCAGCAGTGCATTTTATGTATTTATTTTTTAGTAAAAAGTTTAAAATTATCATACTATCGCAGATGTCCCTTTATGGAATGAAATGTGGAGTTGACTATGGTTGAACAGGTTCATGCGTGCCAGGTAGTGGATACTTTCTGTACCTATAGAGAACAAATGTGGAATAAGTTTGACAGCACAGTGGCATGGTTACTTTAAAATAGGGTTGTAACGGAGGTCATATTTGCGGAAGCAGATGTTCAGTTTTGACATCTGCATATACAGATGTTTTGCAGAAGTGGAAGTGGATGTAAAAGTGTAACAATAAATTTGGAATAAGTTAGATTTTAATATTTAATACAAAATAAACTTAAGATCAAAATTAGTATATTTTTATGCCAAATTCTACATTTTTTCATAAGTAAAGTCCATTTCCATATAATACCGCCATACTTTTTTATTTTTGGCCTCATCTCTCAACAACAAAAAATGTGTGATGATTTCACAAGTGACTTAAATTATTTACATAACTCTGCATGCGTCTAAAAAACAATGTTTGTCATATGAACTTTGTGGAGATTGTGGCTCAACTAATTCAAACATCAAGCACAAGTATTCGCCATCGCTCATCTCTGTGCCCACCACCTGCCTCTCCACCACTCTAGGGGCCTATTCACAGTCCACCTTGTAGGATCTGCGATGATCCAATTTTCCAATAAAGGACTCTTGACGGGATGTGAAAGGGTTAAAGGACTACATGTAGGATGTGTTGGATATTGTTGGCCTCTCAGATAACCAACCTGGGTCCTTACCATTCAACAAGCCATGGCATTGGATCATGACTGGAGGATACATCTTATGAGTGTGCAATAAGGACAGAATGTTCGAGTGGAAAGGTTTGCTTGGAACATTCTGATGGGCCCCTTCTAGTAACGTGAATGAGTGAGAGCATCCTGCGATAGTTTTACATGAATGTCCTAAAAGTTGGACCATAAATGGGCCACTTTACTTTACAAGCAAGTTCAGACTTGTAAATTTGTCACTTAGGTAATAAAATGTTCAGTTCAGTGTTACTTTTATTCCAATATCACATCAAAAAAAAAAAATAATAATAACATCATTGTTACCTAAGCAACAATAGGAGGAATCTCGTATAAAGAGAAAAGAATAATATACATTGGAATGTAAACAAAACATCCGCTATATATCTGCATTAAAACTGCGGATGTGGAAGTGGAGTTAGGATTTAATGTAAAAGTTCTGCAGTTGCGGATGCAGAGCTTTGTTATATTCCCAATTTAAAATACTCTGGAAAAGAATAAACTGGAATCCATATTATACCTCTTGAATTCAGAGCCTGTCACTGGTTCTTGTAACAATCTTTCTTTCTCATTCATTAACTTCATTGTATCACATTCCCTCAGCTTATCTATGCAAATCTTTAGCTCTGCTTCTAACTGAGCTATATCCTCTTCAGCATGCACCAGTTCTTCACTTCCTTCAGGATAAATAATCACAAGAATTAAGCAGTGCAATCACTCAAAATCAAAATTAGTTAAATTAGTTAAATAAAGAATACAAGCATAAAGAAGTACAACATTTAAATCTTACTTTTTAGAATAATTAAGTGGCAGGTCTACAGGTAAATTATTCTATTCATGAAAGAAGATATGTAAATGGATTTGATCTTTATACTTTGGAGTCCGTTGTAAATATTTTAATCATGACGTCTACTTCTGAAGATTTAGTTATGATGGCTCTATTATTATAAGATTTGAATTAAATTTCAACCAGATATCCATATTAATGACTTCACTACGAAATATATGAAGATATTCACGAAGGGACCATTTAAGTTTTAAATTGACCAAATTAAAAAAAAAAAAAAAACAGCAACATCAAAAAAAGGTAGTGAGTGAAGTTCTACTCACATAGCAACTGTGATACATATAAATTTATTGGCATTAAAATATACTGTAGATTACAGTATGAATGAAATTTATATAATGCACTATTTACATGTTGAATCATCACACTCAATGTATCTCAAAACAACATAAATGGAGTGCTTAAAAGTTACTGTACATGTAATGCACAAAAGTTTAAAAAATTCACGTAGTAAATTGAATTTATTTATTTATTAAAAATCATATTTGTTTTAATTTTTCTTTTAGCAACTAACAGAATAATATATAAAATTGCAACAGGGAAATAAACCACAGTAGGTCAGTGTCAAAACACAATTGAAATACAAGCTTCACTTGAAGCATTAATACTGAAATTATGGCTCTGTACACTAATATTTCTCACTGCCATATGCTCAGTGAAATGGAATATTTCTTAGATTACTGCCCTACCAACAGTTTTCCAAGCACATCTTTCCTTACCACCCTGATCCACATGTTATTTAATAAAAACAACTTTTCCTTCAATTACAAAATCAATCATCAAATCTGTTGCACTGCCATGGGCACCCAGATGGTTTTCTCTTATGATAAACTCTTTCATTGTCATGTAGAACAGATATTTTTTATATCAAGTACATCTGAAACTCCTCATGTCACTCAGGTTCAAAAAAGACATTTGATGATCTGATGCATGAGACAAGCAATCACATTAGCTTCCTTAACAACCTCAATTCCAATTTTACCCTCAACTTCACATAGCAGTATTTCCACAACCAGGGCCACTTTCTTGGATGGGAATGTGTCTGTCTCCAATAGCTATCTCAGCACTTCAGTCCCACGTCAAGGCTACTAACCTGCAACAATCTCCATTTTGACAGCTGCCATCCTTATTTCTTCATACACTCCCTCCTTTCTGTCTTTGATATTAACGGCAGTCATGTATGCTCTGACCAACAGTCCTTCATACAGTATTCCAAAAACCTCTCTGAAGCCAGATCTGTTACACAAAACAACTATCTCATGCCACCAGAAAATTTCAACAATGTAGCCAAACAAGTATCCTAAATTGTTAAGACTAATAAAACTAACAACAGTTCCAACCTAAACATATTCTTTACAAGCCTTGAATCTACCAATTGCATCCTACCATAGCTTTCTGATTTCCTCCAAGACTGCCTGAAAATGAGATACCACCCTCGTGGATTTAACCGGAGAGAGCTGGATCCTTCAACAAACACTAGGCTCACAAAAACTCAACTTTGTGCCAGCACCCACTAGGTGCTGACTTCGGATATCATCAGTTGTGTTGATAGGGCCATAAGTAGCTTAAAATCACAGCATGATGAACAACTTCGCCACAAAACATCTCAAATCCTCAGCTGAGTAAAAGTTCCATGAAGTAACTTACCATGCGAAGAAAGACTAGTGTTAAAAAATTACTTCATTGCCAGCAGACAACGGGAACACAACTGTATTGATGAAATTTCAAAATTATTGGGTAAAGTGGCAAGTCTCCCGGAAGAGAAAATACAGACTCCATTCGACAGAAATCCTTTGCGCAAGCTGAGATTTGAAGTAGCATCTCTTATTAACAGTTTTTGGCAATGGAATTGAGGGAAAGATAAGACTAAAAAGAAACAACACTTCTACCCCTCATTTCTATGGTCTACCAAAAATCCACAAACCAGAAGTTCCTTAGAGGCCATTTGTGAGCACAAGCAACTTCTGACCCACCCACCAGCTCATTATATGACTGATAAACTAAAACCTCTGTCAAAAGGTATCAACTCAGCAGTCAGAAACAGCTCACATCATCTCAGAACAATAAGTTAATTTGACCGAGTTCTGTCATCAGTGTGCGTTTTTTCAATACAACAGCAAGTTTTATACCCATGGGGAAGGAGTGAGTGGTTATGGGCTTACTGTTTTGCTGATATTAGCCAACAACATTTTCACGGATCCACTGGAGATGGAAGTTTTAAAAAACACGCCCCTCATACCACGTCTATGGCTGCATTATATCAAAGACACCTACGTTACGTGGCCCCATGGACATGTGCTCTCTATGAGTTCCATGACTGCATAATAAAACTCATCCTAAGCACGAACTATGGAAATGGAGGAACAAGGAAGGCTGATGTTCCTAGATATATGAGTAACAAAACATGATGGTGGTAACCTGTAACACTCAGTTTACCATAAGCCACACACTTGAACAAATATATATATGCCGTGTTGCAACTCCATTCAAAGACAAAAAGAGGTGTCCTCACAACTCTCTGCAACCGAGATGCAACCGAGACTCATCCTGAGAGTATTACAACACACCTTTAGGTCCAATTGGTATCACAATATATTCATCAAACAAGCCTGTACTCAACTATGGCACAGATGATTGACAATACTGCAACAAACCCACCATTCACAAATGCAGAACAGCAGTTCTGCCCTACGTAAAAGGTTTTACTGACAGAATCAGCAGGTTGTTAAGAAAAGTCAATATAAAACCCCCATATAAAGTAATTCATTAGTGAAAATAAAAGATAAACTACCCTCAATACAAGTTGCCGAGGTCTATGAAATTCTGTGCACCTGTGGCAAAGTTCATATTGAAGAGATGAGGTAGAGGATGGACTAGATAAACACATTTGGTATCATAAATCTAATAATTTGGAGAAGTCAGCCATCATAGCTCCACTACCAGCCATGCCATTAATTTTGAAAAAAACTATCCTGATATTGTACAATCAGTGGTGACCAACAAAAGTAAAGAAGGCATTGGAAATTGCCAGGTGTCAAAATAACTTAAACGAGGACAACGGGCTCAACTTCACGACACATGACATTCTCTGGTGTGGACAGAGCTGTTCACTTACACTCCCATCATGCTGATTCGCATTCCACCTGGCATCCCAATTGACCAGACCAAGCAAACTCTCTATATGGATAGTGGGCAATAGGTATATAGGAGTACACAACATTGGCTGACAACACAGTTCTGCCTGAGAAAAAGGCTACAGTATGATGGCTGGAAAGGCGACTTGCTACAGATGACGTGGCATCACTTGCTCAGCCAAGAGACCATGTTGGATATATTCCTGTTAAATCTGGATAATAACTTTGTGGGATCTTAAGTAACTGAAAGAATAAGTGATCGATGGAAATTAGAGGATTCAGTAAACCAATGGCCAAACTTGAGGTGGTTATAGCTACAATATCTGTGGTTTGGTTACTGCATTAAACTGTGGATCCTAAAAGAAAGGAACTGGCCATACTATCTCACACAATGGCTTAGTATGCCTCATTTGGGAAGATCCAATCACCTTCAGGTTGTGCAGTAAGTTAGTTTTTATAGCTAAAATCAGTGGCAACTCGTCAGTCGGCACTTTGGAGCTGCAGCACCCCCAACACTTACATTCCAAATTATTATTACTAATCAATACAAAGAGTATTTCCCTATAATTCTCTAATTATAATAGAGATATATAATTAAAAATTAAACCAAATGCCAGTAATCACCTCCTTCAATATGAATAATAGAAAAAGAACAAAATATGTGGAAATATTGTTCTGTGGAACTGTACCCACAACAGTGCTGTTAACAGGGATTTTGCCATTATGCACATGCACACAAATCTGGCTCTGTAGTGTGTTGATGGGCAGAATGGCAAAATGCCCTGACAGTGGCACTGTTGTGGGGACAGTTTCACAGAAGAATATTTTACATATTTTGTTCTTTTATTATTATTCGTAAAGAAGGAGGTGATTACTAGCATTAAGTTTAATGTTTGATTATATATCTCAATTATGATTAGAGAATTATGGAATAGGAGAGCAAAATAATAAAATAGTACTGTGGTTTCCACAATGCTATTTTGCAGGGCACAAATGAACCTATTGTGTGTTACTGTGACATGGCATTTAGTAATTTATCCTTTCAAAATCATGCTGGATGATATATTTTTTTCTAATATATCATTATTTGACAAACATAGAATAACATTTTATATTGTTACTTATACAATGGACACATTTTGTTTATCACAAACTGAAGTCTTCTGCAGTGAAAACTGGAAGTTTGGATTTCATGAAAGCTTTGTCTCTGCTCATATTGCAACATAAAATTTTATTTTTCACTCGATATTCATATCTTTGGTGTTCCCTTGAAACAATTTAAACAACATCACTCAAGGTATCTCTGATATTGATTCACATTTTATCACTCATAAATACATTTTTATATTACATGTATTTTAATTGAGCATGGTGAGTGAAGGGTAACATTCTGGCATTTGCATTCAGGAGAACAGAAATTCGAATCTCCGACCGGCTATCTTGATTTTGGATTCCCATAGTTTACCAATATAACTCTAGGTGAATGTCAGGATGGTTCCTTCAGAAGGTCATGGCCAATTCCTTCTTGTTTGTTGCCCCAGATCTTACCACCCTCTAGTGACCTTGATATCAATGAGGTGTAAAGCCATAAAAAAAAAATTATAAAATTTCAACTTCAATAAAATAGGCAACTGCCATAGGTTTAGTTTAATTCTATTTACTTTGGATTAGAAATGAAATGGCATACATTGAAAGTCCCTCAGATCTATTCATATGCATTAGATTTAGATGATTACCATAATGCTTGCCATTTTTTATTGTTCTCTTTATATTTTGAAGAAAATTTTAATTATGGAATCATTTATATTATTTCTATAAGGTATTTTTTTGTCACAAGCCTATATCTTCCTTCATACTTAACCGAAATCAATGAATGAGGTGTCATTTTAAAGCTTATGGTCTCCACTTTGGTTAAATCGTATTTTAACCAAGAAAGTTTTTGGAATTCGACCCTTAAAGGACAAAAATGTAAATTTTTCTAAAATGCTGTTTTCTGTGTTACGAGTCAGTTATCTCCCTGGATACCTATTTGAAACCGTTTTATGAAGTATCGTTTTAAAGATTAAGATTTCCGCTTTAGTGACGTCATATATTAAGCCAGAAAGTTTTCGGAATTCAA
>JARYHS010000399.1:0-17707 GCA_031002005.1 Vandiemenella viatica | reverse complement strand
CACTGAAAGAAATTGAGAGCATAGAAAAAACTTTTACTCGGATGTAGACCACAAAAACCTGGACGCCACGATTGAAGTACAAAGCGTGATCGTAGCACTGGATATTCCACATACTGAGGTAATTCCCAGACATGATGATCTCAAAAAAGTGCAGAAAGTGGTTAAGTTTTTCAAAACAAAAAAATTATTTATGACCATTTCAATCAAACCAACGAATGAGAAGGCAGAAAGGGCTTTCTCGGCTGCTGGCAAAATATGAAAGTCTTTGCAAATAAAGTGATAATTTCAGCGCTTATTAGATAAACAGATTATTTTTTAAACTGACGTGATTTTCTGTGATACATGTAAATTGATCTAAAACTAAATACTTACTATAATTGATTATTTACTAAATAAATAGAGTTAAATTTAAAA
Source organism: Vandiemenella viatica (assembly GCA_031002005.1). Lineage (NCBI taxonomy): Eukaryota > Metazoa > Arthropoda > Insecta > Orthoptera > Morabidae > Vandiemenella > Vandiemenella viatica. The sequence goes on along the minus strand of JARYHS010000399.1, from coordinate 17,293 downwards.
CAAAGCATGTAAATGCACAATGAATAATTCTAAAACACTACTCCAGAGAAGCTATCAAGGAATTTAAATAAGGTATGAAAATAGATTCCTTTCAAAAATCGTATAGAGATTGAGCAGGGTGATTGGGACGACGTTGTTGGACAGATACAATGCGCCGGACTTTCAAATTGGTTTCAATGGCAGCTGCAGTACTGGTAGATGTGTTTAAAATATTTTAGCTCTCCGTATCCGCGTCGCTGCGATTATCTTTTATGACAGACATTACTCCCATGTCGATCGTCTTTTATTTTTACGCAGTGGCAACAGGTTCCAGTACTCTTGAGTATTCAATCCAAGGCATATAATGAATTCTGACTTAGTAGCAGCGCACTTATAACTGGTAAGCACCTTTCCTCGCCGCATCATTTTTTCCCTAGAAACATTCGAAAGTCCTTTGACAATGTCCTTCAAAATTCTTGTTAAAAATAGCAAAACATGTATACTTTTGAGACCAATGGGTCTCGTATAAAGCTGAAATATTTGGCACGTACTTTCTCTGTAAAAAGTTTATGATGTAGGTACTCTGTGGTTCAAATTGTGTTCAATGTTTCTGTAATTTGATTTAAATTATTTACAACCATGTTGTCTATGGCTTTCACAATGAAAATACAAGGTTTTTTTATATTTCTCTTTAAAAAACTTTGAACCCTATCAATATCACCCGCCAATGAAGAACACACTTCACATCCTTGGCTAACACAACTATTAGGCCCATGTCCTTCGTTTTCTAAAAACCTGTCGATTTCTAATGCTATAATTTGTCATTTAAATCCATCGGTTCTACGAATCTGAGAGATTTGTGGCGGATTGTATTTTATCTTCGTCAGTAAAACTATTTTTATGGAAAGCTGTTCTTTCCCAGCTGTATCACACGACTCATCTGTCAACACAATATAAGTATAAGCTTCTTTGCGGCCTGCACAATTTCAATTTTAGCGACCAATGATTTCGTTTTGAATCTGTGGGGAGATATACATGACATTTTTCTTAAAATTTTTCAATATGCTCTTTCAAAACCAGAACACTTGAATCAATTCTTAGTTTCAGCAGGTATTCAAGAAATCCTGATATTGCTCTTTAAATTTTCAAGGCAAGGTTATTTGTATGGTGTTAACACAGAAAATAATCGAAGATATTATAGATGACACGATTTATCGATTGTATTCTACTTCCTTCTGGTGAGCAGTATTCATCATTACAGCCACCGGTATTTTCTCCAAGAAGTTCTTAACATCGTTAGCTGCTGATTGATGATAATGTGATGAAGCATGTATTTGCAATATTAATGGATATTTTTAAAGTGACAAAAAGTTCGAGTAACAAAATTAGATATACTAGCAAAGCAAGTAAGTCTGCATGCAATAATCATTAAATTTTTAATTTCAAATTAGTGGCTATAGCATATACAGAAAATTTATATTCGGAAGGTACCCAGCAGCTGGGCTGTAACACAGTATGTAGCAGTATAGGTACGACCACAGAATGAGAAACAACTTGACCGTTGGACCGACCCAACTCATATCCGAGCACCTAGGACAAATATACTGTAAAGTCAAGAGTAATAAATATTTTGTCACAAATTAGCTCTTACACTATCGACTTTTTCACAATCGCTTGATAGTAATAAAAATAAATAAAATACAAACGAATACAGATAATTATAGTTATTAAATAAAAGTCGTACTTTTTGTATGTACTGTATGTAATACTATATTAAAAGCCATCGTTAGCCTTACGGAAAATACAAATTAATTACTTTTAAGAACAGATTATTAGCGCGCTCTCTGGTTATATCACAATATAAACGATCGGATGCGTTGTGTGCGGGTCGAGTCAGCCTGCAATCTATCGGTATTTAATCGCAGTTAAGACGGGATGTCTTTGTTCGAGTTGGCTCGCGCGGCACAGCGACAGTTTGTTGCCATGGATAACAAAAACGGCCGCCTTTTAATACAATTGTACGGTGCCAAATTTTTTTGTGTAATAGCAAATGTGCAGCCTAATCAGATCAGATGGTATCACCTCCATCACTACCACAATCGTCACTTGAAACTCCAACGAATCTATAGAATCGCCAAATGACAGAATCAACATAATACCTTTTACCTAAGTAAGGACTAAGTTCTCGTTAAAAATGAATAGCAATAAAAAAAATAGTATTAAACGGGTGCTATTACCTTATCTTTGACCATTCTTTCAGAGCTTCGCATAGTGCGTCAGAAACATCTGAAACTCTTCAAATAAATGATTGTTTTGAAACTCGAAAAAGGTAATGCAGGTTAGTACACGAGTCTCCAATTACTAGAAATCTTGAAGTCACAGCGTTTATCAGTAACTGAAATGCCTCCCGAAATTGAGTGCACTGGCTCAATTAATTATTTTAGAAACTCTATGATTGTCAATCTCGTAAAATTTGTTTATTGTATCCTCGATGGCTTCATATCTAATGTCTTCCATGAGTTTCTCACCATACTGTATTCAATTAAAATACAATTTCCATATCCACAAATCATTTTTCGTTTAGGTTTCTAGTATACAGTGTGTCGGATCACAGTGAAAGTTGCGGCTATTCGCGCACGTGAAATGTCCACGGTGGCTTCACAAAAAGACAGTGCCTGGATAGTTTGCCGCGCAAGCCGCGCTCGTCAACAAATGGTTCCGCGGCAAATAACTTTTTTTTTAACTGCTTTACGTCTCTCAACAGCGAGGTCTTTAGAGACGGGAAAGGATGGAGGGCAAGGATGGGAGCAAGGAATGGGAAGGAATTCGGCATGGCCTTCTGAAGGAAGCACTCCCGGCATTTGCCTGGAGTGATTTGGGAAACCATGGAAAACCCAAATCTGGATGCCCGGACGGGGATTCGACCCGCCGTCCTCCCGATGCGAGGCGAGAACGCTAAACCGTTACAACCGCCACGCTCGGTGGCAAATAACAGGTTTGGCACATGGCTTGCGCAGCAGCCGCTCATACTCAATTACTCAATACGTAGCTTATTGACCGCCCATAAATCACGTAGCTCCATTTTGGCCTACTGTGAACCCCCTTCCCCCCCACGTAGTCCAACGTGGCTTTTGTCTCTTCCCCCCCCCCCACGTAGCTTTTTCTCATAATGATTCCTGAAGTCATTTTTGTACTGTTTTCTCTTGTCAGGCTATCATAAATTACAAGCGGGGATAATAAAATGATGGAAATAATTATTCGCATGCTTCTGTATGTTCTGTATCATTAATATGAAAGAAAAGCTACGTGGCCTAGTCTCGGAAATCCCTCCCCCTTTTAGTAGCCCAGCGTAGTTTTCCAGCCAACCCCTCCCCCTCTAGACAGAGCCACGTAGTTTATGCACAATCCTTAAGGCCGGTCTCACACTGTGCGGTTCCACCGCGGTGGAAACTTAACCGTCGCCGCCAACAGGAATTTGAGGTGTTTACATATTCGGCAGTAGAACTATTGCTGCTATTACAGCGGTAAAATTTTCGCTGCTATGAAGAGCTGGTAAAAGATGACATGATCGGATCGTCAGTTACCTTTCTTTTGATGACCTGAGTTTTATTTTGTGAAATTAGAAGTTATTTAATTAATTTGGTGTGTATTACTTGGTAGTTAAGTTTTAAAATTGTTATTTTAAAGGTTCCATAGCCATAGAATAGGTTAAGAAAAAGCCAAAGGAAACACAGAATCTTTGACGAACGACGACACAAAGTTTTTCAATATTTTTGGGATGTTTATTTCGATAGTTGCTTGCGAAACTTAAATACGGCATTCAAAGGAGGAATAGCGCAGTTGATGAATTGTATTTAACGTGTGGAAATGCTGGCAATCTCCTTGAAGTAGAGCAGATTTCTCATGGGCCTACTATAAATAAACATTTAATTTCATATAATTCCAATCCGCTATATTTATTTTATGTTAATTACGGTGAAAACTTCTTGAGGTGAATATGAATAGATGTACAAAAAAGTTTTAAAAATACACTATGCCATATAATGGCTAAGGTTTACATTTATTTGTAACTAATACATATCACTGTGTAATCAACTATCAGTGTTGAGTTTATATTGCTTTTATACTTACAAGCACAATCGACTAGTTAAACTTTTGATTAGATTGTAATCTGTTAAGTATTTTAATAACTATTACTTTACAAAGAAAAATCGAAAGTAAATGGCGAAGATGATGCCGAAGTTACTGAACACCTTGTCTCACTGTATTCGTCACTGCTGTGTTATAAGAAAAGAAGAAAAAGAGGAAAAAATGTCGATCCACAGAATTTTGAATGTTGAAAGTTTCCTTGGCAAATGTCTAAGATATAAGGACACAGTTATATAGTATTAAACATAAAAATTTTCTATAAATGTGATTCAACATTTTTCAACTTCTAGTTGAAGCTCTAAAAATTTATGTAAATACGTGATCAAAAGTTTACTATCCAAAGGCATTTTTCCTCATTTTTCATTTCGTCAAAATCATTCCTAATTTCAAGGCACACTTCTTTCCAAGCGTTCCTGGTAGCGTTCCGATCTTTAAAAGAATCTATATTTTTGTCTCTTAAAGCTGCTAACGAAATGAGAAGATCAGTATCCGTCATCACTTAACTTACATTAAGATTTTTAAATTAAAAAAATGTTAACTTAACAGACTGAAAGCGCACAAGCGGTTAAAAAATCGCTGAGTGTGCAAGCGCCTATTTGACCACATGGGTCACTGTCTGGTGTTGGGGCGGTCAAATTACCGTCGAATGTAGTGGCAGCGCACGGCTGCATACCTGCCGTCGACGGCAGCTCTGCCGTGGGTGCAAGCCCAGTATGTAAGCTCCCATTATCCCTCGCGCCACTACTGGAACGACGGCGACGGAAAACTTTCCGCCGCGGCCGAAACCGCGTAGTGTGTAACCGATTAAGAGTCGTCAGCAGCGCCGTACGTGGCCCGTTGTGCTGCCCGCCCTCGCTAACGTCTGTTTTCCCGCAAATAGCGGTAGAAAGCAGGTTTAAATCGAACGAACCGAATTAATTTTTGAAAGTTACTTAACATTGTTTACTCTTCGGTTCGGCAGAACTCTGATTGAGCGGAAAGCCGCGTCCAGCTGGGGGGGGGGGGCAGTTGCCCCCCCCCCTGCCCGTACCTGGCTACGCTCTTGCTCCACGCAATAGTGGCACCTCACTACACACACGCGCACACACATCAGCACCACTTTAACCCCCAGCGCAAATTATTAATTACCTAACTAATTTCTTAGTGTGAATAGAGATTTTCCCGGCATATAAATTTCACGGGTTTGCAGATTCTCGTTACCAGAAGATCTAGTGAAGACAACAGAGGACGTTTTCAAATTGTTGTCATCATTTAAAGAAAATATTCGGCTGCAAACCTGTTAAAACTATGTTACATTCTTAGTATTACTACGCAGGCTTGCGTTATTTCCACAGGTAAAATTATTGTTATATTACACGCTGGTAATCTTTCAATGAATGCTGGGTGACAAGAGCGTTTGGTGACGTCAGAATCTATAATAATATAAAGTTAGGAAAAAATTAAAGATCATGATGCCTTGATCAGATCTGATTGATTAAAGAACTTTACCTGTATTTAAGCCCAAGAGTTCGCTCTGCAAAATTTTAAGAATTTCTGTTTAGTTGGTAGGGTGTTATCTTGCGTAAGACAGACACCGTGCTCGTTTTTTGAGACAATTGTAAATGCTTGATAGCTATTTGCTTATAGTCACTGGGCTGATATACATTCAAAAGGTGTAAGCTCATAACTGTGTTTATGGATATTTTCATGAATTTAGAATAGGTCCCGTTTTTAAGGTCAAAGGTCATGTTAGTTGATCTGATCTGGCTAAAATATGACGTTAAATTTTCATATTAAATTCAGAGTACGAAAGAAAAACACCAAATTTTTAAGTATTTATAGTCTTAATCTCAAGTGTAAATAAATAACGACAGCCGAGCAGCGTGACAGTTGTAATTGAAAAATGGCAACAACGGAAATGTCTTAATTGAATTGTAAAGTACAATTTTATTCCATGTTTTTGCAGCCATAAAGTTTCACTATATATTTTTAACTAAATGGACATATTTCATTCAAAAGAAAATGCTGTGAAAAGCAAACTTAATGAAAGTATTCTGGCAATCATTTCCTCATATCCTCGATTTTGTTGTACCTCTTGTCGTTATTAGTCCGCAAACGAAGGCAGGGCCAGTGACGTCAGCGTTCGGTGACTTCAACGTGTACAGTAATATAGATTTAGAAAAAGATCAACTGTTTTGACGTCCTGATCAGATCTGGTTGATTTACGAACTTGACTGTATTTTACCCAGTGTGTTCACTCTGCAAACTTTGATGACTTTCTGTTTAGTTTGAAGGGAGTTATCGTGCACTAAAGGGGCCCACAGAAGATCAACTTGGTTGTCAACCTTGTCGTCAACTTGCTATGTTGAAGACTAAGTTGAACGTCTGTGGGCAGGTTGGTGGTTGAGATTCAGGTTGAGGTTTTGGTTGAAGTAAGATAAAAAGCTTTTGATATTTGGTGGGCGGAGTCTAATGTTGGCGACCTTGTTGTAGCGCTGTGGGGAAGTTGACAACAATGTTCTCAACATCATTTGTAAACTTGGAGCTGTTCTGTCTATGTTATTGTTTTTGGTGACTACATTTTCATGCGATCAGTTGATATTTATTTTACCATTTTTTGAAGTCAATTACTGTTTATTGAATATGGAAAGTGTACCGAAAATTCAAATTTGGGTGAATTTTCCAATACTTTAAAAGAACTGCCGAAGCTCTGTAATTGAAATAAGAAATTTTTCATGATCGCAGCAGAAGGAAGAATGAGTGTCCAAAACTATTTAGTTGTTTGCCAACAAATTGAGCTAAATACATATATTGACATTTATAAGAATACAGTCACAAATGTTAGAACCTGTTACCGGAGGGAATTGAAAAACGTGAAACTGAGCTAAAAAAATAGAGCCGGAGCCGAGGAGGAGCACGTGCTAAGTTAATGGTACTGACAAATCACTGAATTTCCTACGTTACACTACAAGTCTCAAGGATAGTCTGTGGCGATATAGAGGTGAGAAATTTTAAAACCTCGACGCTCTGTTCACTAGCTAAAAAATCAGGATTTCGAACAGCTGACCAAGCGTGCTGGGTGAGCGGTGACCTTCTGTCCTCGCATTCGAGAAGACGCGGGTTTGAATCCCCGTCCGCCCATCCAGGGTTTTCCGTGGTTTCTCCAAATCACTCCAAGTGAATGTAAGAATGATTCCTTCAAACGGCCATGGCCGAATTCCATCCGTCGTTCCTTGCCTTCAGTTCTTTTCCTGCCTCTAATGATCTCGATGTCGACGAGGCCTAATGCAAAACAAAGAAGCGAACAATCGTTTTATTCACATTAATACAATCATCATCTTCATGTCATTTTCAATAAATGGTTGCATTTTATCCAATTCATTAAGAAAATTTTAGTTCCCATTCTTAAAAGTTTTGGACATCGTCAATTGCAGTGAATTGGAATTAGAATTCCGGAGGCGGTTTTAAATATCGTGCCTTTGTGACAGCAGGATACACATTATCCTCACACAACTCTCTTAAAACGAAAAACTGCAATGCTCCCTCACTGATTTTTTTCAATAATAAAGCTATACTATAACCAAAATACTTAAAACAGTAGTTCAAAATAATAAAATTCAGCAATAGAAAACACCCAACAAACAAAACCCGAATGACACACACTCGAATGTGATGTTTACAACTTGTCGCCAACATTTCGTTTCGTATTTGGCAAACGCTGACAACAAAGTTGACAACAAGGTTGGCAACCAAGTTGATCGTCTGTGGGCCCCTTTAGACAGACCGCGGGCTCATTAAGAAAACATTGGTAAATTGTTTGGAAAGATGGAAGTTGTAAGACTAAGCCCTTGTAACATTGGGCTCCAGCACCAACTTAGAGAAGAGTTGATAAGACTCTCGAAGAGTCGATTTTCACTATTCTAAAGACTATGCTCTGGTATAAAAAAATTGGTATGGGATCAAAGAATTGTTGACAGAGTTTCTTACTGGCTGCGCTTTCCTGTGGATCATTTTATTATTATTTTATTTATTTACCAATCCTGTTTCATAGATCCCTGCTGAGAAGGAACTCTGGGATGTGAAACATGTCATGGTTAATAAACATACAGACAATATGAGTAATAATCATAGTAAAAACAAAAATCGTTTCAAAGACAAATAAAGAGAATAACAATAAACATTAATTTTTCAATTGAATTTTGCAAAAGTCATATTGAATGCAATTAATTAAATTGTTCAATTCTTGAATGGAGTAGCAGGAGTGGCCAATAAGATAATCTCTCAGTTTTTCTTTAAACATATCTTTATTATCTGCGAACTGTTTTAACTCATGGTAAGTTTATGAAACAGATGAATACCAGAATAATTAACTCCTTTTTCTACTAATGACAGATGTTTGTGTTTTTTGCAGGTTATTTCTGTTCTTGTATTGAAATTGTGTACCTGTTAATTAGAAGTAAACAGGTTCAAATAATCTATGACAATACACATAAGAGAATACATATACTGAGAAGTTATTGTAAGAATACTGAGTTTTTAAAAAGTTGTCTGCAACAAGTTCTTGGTTTTACCTACACAACATCCTAATAGCTTTTTTCTATGCTATAAAAACTTTTTACTTTTGTGAAGAGTTTCCTCAAAATTAAGCCATATGACATCACTGAATGAAAATATGAGGAGTACACTGTTTCGTTAATTCTAGATCTGCTGTTAGAGAAGTGTTCGTATTGCAAATGTGGCGCTATTTAACTCGTCAGTAGTGAAGTGATACGTTCTTGCCAACAGAGTTTCTAATCTATTTTAATACCAAGGAATTTTATACTCTTGGTTTCTAAGATTGTGTTGTTTTTATAGCTTACTTGTAAATCTGGCTGTACAATACAACAATACAATACAATACTTTGTCAGATACGTTTCCAGGAAGGTCATTGATGTACAACAAATGAGGAGGGGTCCTAGGACAGAACCTTGTGGAAATCCATGTTTTATTTTCTCCCAGTCTGATGAAGACATCTTTACTTATTTTAGAATGGAAACTTTTTGAATTCGACTTTCCATGTATGATTTAAACCATTTACCTGCGGTTCCATAAATACATAGTATTACATTCCAAAAGTAATTCATATTTACACAGTCAAATGCTTTTGAAAGATCACAAAATATTCCTACAGGGCTCATTTTATTATTCAGTTCTTCAAATGTGATTTTAAAAATAAATATATAGCAATTTCTACAGACGATCCTTTTTGGAACCCAAATTGTGATTTAGTGAGGATATTATTTTTGTAACATGTTTTATTACTCTACAATACATGACTTTTTCAAAAGTCATTGAGAAAGTAATGTCGTGGGAAACAACGGTTTTACAACTGCATATGTTAGTCTATTTGGATACACACCTTGCATTAAGGATTCATTACAAATGTGGGCAAGTACACGATTAATATAATTTGAATAACTTTTCAGTAATTCACTTGAAAAATGGTTATAGGTGGAAGAATTATTAGGTTTTAATTTTTCATGAGTTTATGTATTTGTGAGACTGTTACTGGTGGCAGTTGCAACTCTTCACATCTATTTGGGAAAGTGAAGCCTTAGGCCACTATGTGGGGATTGCTTTTCTATGCTTAATTTCTCTATAGGAAGTAAAATGTTTTTAAATATCTTACAATTTTCTCCTACTTCACTATGAACAAATCCATTTTGTTCTATTTTTATGTCTTTAGAGTGTTTTGCAGATTTTCCTTATGCAGTTTTTATTATATTCCATATAGTTTTCATCTAATTGCCTGAATTCTCTATTTTCTCTGATATATATAAATACCTTTTCTTGGCCTTACTTATTACATTTCTTAGTATTTTAGAATAAAGTTTATAATGAGCTTTCAGTGTATAGTTATCTGATTCTCTTACTTTTAAGTACAGGTCCCTTTTTGGTTTACAAGATACTCGTCATTTGCATCAATGAGGAATTCTGCGTACAGACCGAAAGATTCAGTAGGTTTCGATAGTGTATTTAAATGAACCGTTGAGTTCTGATAAGATTAAGGGACTTAAATACTGTCGGTCAGGTTGAATGGACTTCTTGATTTCCCGGAGTTACTTTTCACACAGTTAGGGGAGCAACAAACCTGTACGACATGTCCTAAGAAAGTACGTATTTTCCTATTTGATATGTGCAACCCCTGGTACGTACTGTACTCGGAACGAAGAAGAATAAATACTTTAAAGCAATAATCGGAACTATGAAACTTTATGAAATGAGCCTGTAACATTACCGAATTTAAGAAAAGATCTCGTATGAGAAATCATCTCTGGTGAAAGTCAATTTAATTCTGCAATGTTGTGTCTTTCACTTTGTTATTTGTATGTGATTGTTGCTTTACTGTCTGTGTTTGTCAGTGTCTGTTTTGTAGTTTCAGAGGTTAGATGTTAGTATTTAGGGAAAATATTGTATGATAAAATTTGTAGTGGTAGTGGTTACTTTCACTTGTAGATATTTTTTGTTGAATAAAGAAAATGTCAGCCGGCTTTTCACCTGGTACGGCAGGCCAGTGTACAACAGAAGTTGAATTAGCAGTTTCTTGCAGGTATGTCGTAAATTATAATGCTCTCGGCGTTCGTTGGTAGGTTGTAACTGGAATGAAATTTTACTGTGATATTGGTTATGATTACATTTATCTTAAATTTATTTTTTTGCTTACAACTCATAAACTCAAACGATTTGTGGTAAATTGCCCATCCTTCAGCAGTTGCTTGGTTCACAATTATAAATGGAAAAACCGTCTATTAGCAACTGGTTTTATTCATATATATGTTCAGACGCGTTTCGCCCCCGTGAATTCCACATGGGCGAAATGCGTGTGAGCATATACGAATAACACTGTTGCTAATATACGGTGTTTTCATTTACAATTGTCAAACGATTTGTTTCATTTCTGTCGGCAGTTTGCACCAACCGATTTATTTCCAACAGCATTATGTATGGTAAAGGAGAATTAATTCGATCCAACAACCTATAAGGAAGTTGTGTGTAAAATTTGAACCATTCAAGTACCATCGGAGGCGCTGTCTTGAGCCTGGCAATTAAGCAGTGTCATAAGGTGACGCCATTCAAGTTAAACTCCCGGTTCTGCCATCGAGATTTAGACTTTGTCGTTTCTTTGTGGTGATATGGATGCTGAATAAAGTTCTTAGCCAATTTTATTACCATTATTTATCAACAATCCCAGTCAAGTTTACATCGCAATGCAGTCGACCAATTTGAACTATTATTAACATATTTAAGCAGAAAAGAAGTCAACATAGTTGTATGCGGTGATTTTAATGTAGATTTTCTAAATAACTTACCCTGTAGAGTCATGTTAGAATCATTAGTCAGTTCATTCAATTTAACTCAGGTAGTTAATTTTCCAACTAGAATAATGAATAATAGTCACTCAGCTATAGACAATGTTTTTCTAGATAGGCCCCCTACCTCAAAATTCAGTTATACCATCAAGCCATCCATCAATGGCCTTTCGGATCACGATGCCCAATTATTAACCATCAACACTTCAGTAGGAACTAGCTCTAAGAGTAATGTTTTAAACTTCAGCGTGTAATAAATGATGAATCAGTTACTTATTTTAGAAGATTCCTCAATACACAACTGGAAACGCACGTTTACAGTGCAGGAGGTATGGATGAAAAATACAACATTTTTAGTAGCATTGTATTAAATTACTTTGAAAGTTGCTTCCCCTTGAAAAAGTGTCGTGCTTCTCGAAAAGAACAAAAACCTTGGACAACTATTGGCATTAGAACATCATGCATTAATAAAAGGAAGTTGTATATTGCCTCTAGAACAGTGAGAATGCTAATGTTAAAACACATTACAAACAGTACCGCAAAATACTGAAAAAGGGGTCTACTGGATCGCGATTCCGCTCCAACAACATTCAGTAATATCGTTGGAATACTGCTGTAGTCAGTCGCAAGACGTATTGTTTTTCAAGCAGTAATTACGATATAATACAACCTGGACCATTATTTTGAAGCAGAAATTAGGTTGTAATACAGACTGGACCAGCATGTAACCGTTAAATGTACTTCGGAAAAAATTTCTAGTGGAGTCTTGCGTTTGACCACTGCAGTATTTTGATGTAAACTCCTGGCGGAATCGTGATCTCCAGTAATCCCGAAAAAGGTTATTAAAGAATCTAAATGTATGTAGGCCAACTACAAAATAAAATTCATGATTCTGAAAATAAAATAAAAAGACTATATGGGACATTTAAAAACAAGAAAGTAATCAATCAAGTAATGATATTTTTATCAAAGAAAATTCAGTAGAATCTAATTTTCAATTGCTGATATTTTAATAAACATTTTTTATCTGTTGCTGATAAGTGACTGCTAATAGCTCAGTGACACACAGTATGGATTTTGTCAAAAAAGGCTTCCAAGAAAAATTTAACTCTATGTCTATAAAATTAGCTACTCCAGAAGAAATAAGAAAAATTATCAAATCCCTTAAGAGCAAATACTCAAGTGGTTATGATGGGATTTCAGCAGATTAATTAAATTGTGCTCCACAGAATTAAGTAATATACTAAGTTATCTATTTAATATATCTTTACTACTTGAGGGTAGAAAGGCTTAAGTGCTGTAGTTAAACCACTCTATAAAAAGGGAGATAAGGCAGCCGTATCGAATTACCGACCAATTTCATTACTAACAGCCTTCTCCAAAGTTTTTGAGAAAGCAATGTACAATAGAGTTTATGAACATCTAAAAAATAATAATATTCTAACTAAATCACAATTTGGTTTTCAAAAGGGTCATTCAACAGAACAAGCTATATTTGCATTCACTGACAATATTTTAGAAGGAATAAATGATAAATTAATTCCTGTGGGAATTTTTTGTGACTTATCTAAAGCATTTGACTGTGTAGATCATAAAATTCTGATACAGAAACTTAAGTATTATGGTATAGATGGCATTGTTAATAAATGGCTTAGTTCTTACCTTCTAAATAGAAAAAGAAAGTGTCAATGGAGAATTTTAAGGCTGCCTTAAGAGGTCCACTGTTTTCTGAGTGGAAATTAATCAGATGTGGAGTACCTCAGGGTTCTATATTGGGGCCACTATTGTTTTTAATATATATAAATGATCTACCCTGTGTTTCATCTAAAAACTCAAAATTTGTCCAATTTGCAGATGACACAAACATAGGAATTAAAAAACTCCAGATTTATCTACAGAATATATTTCAAATTATGTCTTTGAACTGATTAATAAATGGTTTACAGCTAATGGCTTGTCTTTAAACTTTGATAAAACTCAGTATATGCAATTCAGTACATCACACAGATTAACACCTGATATAGACATAAAATTTGCAGGCCAGTCCATTCAAGAGGTAGATAGTGTGAAATTTCTAGGTTTGTATATTGATCATAATTTAAATTGGAAAGTACATGTTTCTGACTTACTAAAGCGATTGGGAGCAGCCACATTTGCAATTCGTACAATTTCAGCTTTAGGTGATCTCCGTATGAGGCAGCTAGTTTATTTTGCTTATTTTCACTCCTTATTGTCATATGGAATAATATTCTGGGGCAATTCTACCCATAGAGACAAAGTGTTCAGAGCCCAAAAGCGTGTAATAAGAATTATGTGTGGGGTTAGCAATAGAACTTCATGTAGAGAGCTGTTCAAGAAGTTAGGGATTTTAACATTAGCATCTGAGTATATATACACATTAATGTCCTTTGTAGTCACAAATTATACTTTGTTTGAAACAAATAGTAAAATACACAATTATGGCACTAGAAGTAAAAATGATCTTCACAAGACTTACAAGTCATTGTCATTTGTTCAAAAAGGGGTCCGATATTCAGGGATACATATCTTCAATATGCTCCCAACACATATTAAATGTCTAGTAGATGATAAGAATAAATTCAGGAAAAAATTGAAAGAATTTTTAATTGACAACTCCTTCTACTCTGTCGAAGAATTTATTTCTAAGGTATCTAAAAAATAACTGCCAGTATCTTGTGTAAATATAGTTTACATAATTAATTTACCATGTATGCTATGACTGTACATCTTCTGGTGTATATATTATTTTGTTATGGAATTGTTTAATGTACCATGTATGCTTTGACTGTACATCTACTGGTGTACTTATTATTTTGTTATGCAACTGTTTATCTGTAAATTGACAACTTTCCACATCCCACAGAGCCAGTCTCTTATATTACTATCAATGGAAAATGAATGTAGGCCTATTGTATATTGTACTATTGTAGTGAATGTATTATTGCTCGTGATTTTACCAGTTCCATTCAAACTGAATCTGATGGAATTAATTGTAATAATTTATACTATGCGAACTCTGATCTTGAAAATGGTGCTATTTTAGAATATAGTTCGCGATGTATTTAGGTATGTCCGCGTCATATGGTTTTGTAGCGGCAATATTAGTGAATATAGTGGTTAGGCTGAAATGCAGCCGGTAGCAGCATGTTCTTGGTACAGTATAAGACACAAGCGGAATTATTGGCGATCGCGATTCCGCCAGTAGTTATTTTCATAATACTGCAGTGGTCAAACGCAAGACTCCACTAGAAATTCTTTCCACAGTACATTTAATGTTTCATGCTGGTCCAGGATGTATTACAACCTAATTTCTGCTTGAAAATAATGGTCCAGGTTGTATTACAACGGAATTAATGCTTGAAAATAATATGTCTTGTGACTGACTACAACAGTATTCCAATGATATAATTAATAAGCTGCTATCATGATCGCCATGTTATTGGTGATGTGTATTGTGGTATAAACTATTGGAATTACTGGGTATTGTGATACTGCTTCAAGAACTTATTGTGACACTAGCGTTACATATCTAACTGGAAAATATTTGAATAAGAACACTTGAAAATAATTTTACCATCTGGGGTATAGTCAGATATATATTTCCTAGTTAGCATACCCATACAAAAAATGTCCAACAAGCATTTCAAAAGCATTAGAAGTCATAACTACAGATATATACTGTTAACATTAGCATGTTGGTGATGCTAACTCGAGATTTTACCCATCTAAAAATCTCCTCAGTTCAAAAAAAAAAAAAAAAAATCTAACTTAGTCTGCATCCCAAAAGTTTGTCAACTCTCACTGAAGGAGATGTACCAAGCTATTGTGTTATAGGGGCAGTTTAAAGTGGAATCAGAACCACAGAACGTTCCCGCGTAGTTCATATCGTCATATACAACTCCTAAAAATTCCTGCTCACCATGGATTTGAAGCTGTGACTGGAGAGAGAAACCTTTGGAAATAAGCACCTTAACCATTGAGCTACCAGACTGCCTTGTTCTGAAGTATACATGTGCTAAGTACTATCAAAATTGGATAAAAACTGTGGGTTTGTATGGACAACGTTAACAGAAATCGAGGTGGTGAGGGGGGAAAGGAGGAGAGGGTTTAGGTTTTTGAAAATCAAACTAAACAGTGTTTTTCCACTTGTTATAAAGTATTTGTACGCAAGTTTCCATCAAAATTGGATAAAAACTGTGTTTTTGTATGAAGAACATTGGCAAAAATTATGGGTTGGTGGAGAGGGGTGTGTTTTTGAAAAATAAATTAGCTGTTTTTTTTTAAAGTAGGCCCTATAATGTATGGAAAATTCCATCAAAATTGGACAAAACTGTGGGTTTCCACAAAGATAATTTGAAAAAATTAAGGAGTGTTTAGAGGAATAGGGGTGGTTCTCTTTTATTTGTTTTAGGAAATAACCTTCCCAGGCACGCACACAATAACTCGCCAAAGTTTCATCGCAATCGGATGAATGGTATAGGAACGCATAGAAGATGAACAAACAAACAAATGTTCATTTTTATATATTGGAGACAAGTTTAATCTATACTTTCACTGTATAAACTGCTCTCGGGTGACTAGCCGAGTCAAGAGTGCATTGTCACATGATATTTTGGCGACTTGATTCATTGCCGCCATCTTCTGGTGAAGTGCCGGGTGCAGCGAAAAGGCATAGTTCTTATAGCCTGCCAGGTGGCCCAGTGCGCGGGAGTGTTGAGCACGTCCGTGATTGGTCGGCGTAGGCACCACCCGGCCGCCGGAGTTGGGGGTAGTGCTGGTGCACCTAGCTGGTGCTCAGTTGAGTCGGGCGCCTCGCGTCGTGCGGGCCTCGGCAGCGCCGCTTACGCATCGCTTCGATGACCGGCGTCCAAGCATCACTGAGTTGGTACCCGCCGTCTCGGTTTACTAGGTTTGAGGCAAGACGAATTCCAACAGCTTCCGTGAGAATGCTGTCCCAGAAACCTCTAGCGTGCGCCAGTACTCTGGTGCTTTCAAAATCAAATCCGTGGCCCTGTTCGAGGCTGTGTTCTGCCACCGCTGACTTTTCCTTTTGCCCTAGACGAACGTGCCGAGCATGTTCTAAACATCTCTGGTTGATACACCGTATTGTCTGCCCGATGTACCTTTTCCCGCATTCACAAGGGATGCAGTATACCCCAGGCGTCCGCAGAGCAAGGTCATCCTTGGGGGATCGCAGGATGTTTTTTAGTTTCGGCGGTGGAAGGTATATGGTTTTAATCCCACCTTTTGCTAGAACCCGCCCTATCCTCGACGTTGTGGCACCAGAGTACGGCAAGAACGCCAGACGATCCGGTGGTTCCTTATCGGCGTCATTAAGCCTGCGTCTGGGTTCGCGGAAAGCCTGTCCTATCTGACTTTCAGAATACCCATTGCGTCTGAAGGTCTGGCGCAAGTGGTTCAGTTCCCCCGGTAGGCTGTCAGCGTCACATATCGCCCGAGCCCTGTGAACTAGTGTGGTGAGCACCGTCTTGCGTTGCGCTGGATGGTGATGGCTCCGCGCGTTCAAGTACAGGTCCATGTGTGTAGGTTTCCTGTACACAGTGTGTCCTAGAGTCCCGTCGGGTTTCCATTCTATAAGGATGTCTAAAAAAGGCAACCGGCCGTCTTCTTCCACTTCCATCGTAAACTTGATGTGCTCGTTTACACTGTTCAAGTGCTGGAGAAAAGCTTCCAGGGTGTCCCTGCCGTGTGGCCAGACGACAAAGGTATCGTCCACATAGCGATAAAAGGCGCTGGGCTTCAGGGAAGCGCTTGCGAGTGCCTTGTCTTCAAAGTGCTCCATGAAGTAGTCAGC
>JARYHS010000398.1:0-11321 GCA_031002005.1 Vandiemenella viatica | reverse complement strand
TAGCTATGGCTTGTTATTGTAGAGAATGAAGCATTCGGCACAGTCAATCCTGCCAAATGACCGTCAGTTCCAAGTGCAAGTGTGGGGATGATGAAAACAATACCACAGTTCATTAATAATCAAAAAGTGTTACGTACATACTGAGGCTCTTTTTGTTTTCGAAAGCTATCTCCAGCTACTCTTTTTTTCTGGCTTGCTAGGCATAATGCTAGAGAGGATTTTCTGTTAGGGTTAACTCCCTTAGCCTCCACTACCAATCTTGCAAAGACAGCAAATTGTGCCCACATTAGTGCCTCGGGTACTAGGTTGTCTCTTCCACCAGCTCCGCCATTCTGCCATTGCTGCCGTTGAGGTCTTCACCATTACCAAGGTTTTTAATGAAGTGTTATTCCTTTGACTCCTCCTTCCGCATTACTTTCAAAATGGGGTCCCGGGCTTGCCAGTGGCATAGCCGATGGACCCAACAAGAACAGCGAGGATATGGCTAAAAGACCAAGAGGCCAGTGCGGGAGAAGATTGCTTGATCTCACGAAACTGAACCTACAGGAGAAAGGTGTATCATGGTCTAGAGTTCAAGAAGAGGAAACATACTTGCGCAAAGGTGGCGAGCGCTTTTGGGGTGCATTCCCATGGCACGTCCCTCGGCGCGTGGTTGTGGACGCCTTTCATCTTTGCTGCACATGCCAGCAGGGAAGGCGCGCCTTGACTTGTCGCCAGGCGGTAAAGATGAAAGGCGCAGACTGCCACACAATGCGCTGTGGGAATGCAGCTTTAAATAGCACATGGGAAACTGGAAACAGATGAAGATGATGATGACTGAAAAATTATCATTAAAAATGTACTAGATAAATGAATAAAATTGAATTTGAATTAATAAATTATACTTGCAGGTGCTGGGTTTACCAGGGTGGAATGGTGAGGAGGAAGGTAAATATTGAGATCTGTGGGCCGTATGGTGCCCGTAATTTTGTGGTAGGTGATGGGTCCACTTTGTCTTTTCAACATTAAAATTGTTATAATACTATAATGCCAGGAAATGAGTAATACAAGAATAACTGGAAACAGTAAAACATAAGTGAGTACTCTCAGGTTCCAAGGACTTCGACATAAAAGAAACCAAACAAAATTTAAAAAAAAAAAATTCTCAGCAGCTTTTGCCAATATTGCAATTTGGAAATCTTCAGCTATCATTGGAAGATAAAACCAGCTACAGAGACCTAAGTTTGTCCTAATTAAAAATAATAATCTCGAGTACAAAAACCAATATCTTTGTTTATATATCTTGTACACTGTCTATACCAGTAGCATTTTACTATTTAATAAAACTTGTCTCTCTTAGTTTCTGTCCCACACAAATTCTGGTACAATTATTCTCTGGGTATCTATATACTAGTAAATTTCACTCCAGAATGTGTCCTATTGTGACAGACAAAAACATAGTTTGAAATTATTTAAAATTAGAGAATGGATTGGAAGGAATCATCGCCGGTGCACTCGAGAGATCCAGTCTCTCTCTGAAAGACCACCTGGTTTGGATTTACCCAGAAAAAACTGGATTGGTCTAAATAGAATTAGGACCAATCATGACAGTTGCGCTGACTTGCTTTTTCAATTTAAATCTGATTTCCTCCATTGCATGTGATTGTGGAGCACAATACCAAATTATTTACCACATAATGCAAGAGAGATCCTTAGGGACATACCCCAGCCAATCTACTGATCTCCTGAATGTGATTGACACTGCAATTCATTGTGTTTGTAGTCTAGATATAAGCTTGTAACATTTAGTACCATTTGTTATTTTACGATTGTTTTATGCTATATTGTGTGCAGAATTGTGATTTGTATTAATGCAATTTCCTTAATAATACTGAAATCCTAGAGAACAGAGGCTTAGGAAAAGAACGAAGAAAAAGAAAGAAGAAGAAAAACACAGTTTATGCTCTAATTTCTGTTTTTGAAATATTTTTTTATTGCTACATACAGCGTGAACTGCAATTTTTTTGACAGAACATACAGGCAGTATAGCAAGATAATATAATGTTAGAAATTGTCTTGAATTAAGGTATTGGATATGCAGAGCCTTACAAAATAATGCTGAATTATGATCTGGAATAAGCAAAAATTAATGTTAAAATATAATTAGCAATATTTTGCAAAACATTGTTTGAAAATGGCTTTTGATTGTTAACTGTGGAATATGTTTCATGGGTAAAACTGCTAAAATTATACTGGGGGAAAGGTAAAGAATGTTTAAGCAATGAAAGGTTGAAATATATATGATGTGTAACTGGAATTAGTTTTATCAAATTCCAAGATGATAAAATAAATCAGTGTTGTACTTAAACTAAATGATACCAAAAAAAAAAAAAAAAATGTTACAGGGATGAGTTAATAACAGCTCAAAGCAAATGCAAAGATCTGGAAAGAGAGATTTCTGCTCTGAAAGAAAACATTCGTTATCTGCGCAACCAAACTAAGGAAGTTGAACAAGCTCAAAAGGATGTCACATGTCTTAAAAATGAGCTAGAACTTTTAAAAAGGCAAGTTTCATAGTTGATGTATGTTCATATTTCTCCTGCAGAATTTAAAATCAGAAATAATGTTTTTGTATTTTTCAGTGTTCAACTAATAATAAAGGGTACTTCTACAGAAGTTGAAGAAATGCTTGACAATTTTGATGGGTCATATGAATCATTTAAAAGAATTAGTACTTATGTTTCAATTCTGAAAAGGTAAAGTAAAACATAAAACTTTCTTTTATTTTTAAGGCTACTAGGAAATACAAGCATTCATTTTTCCAGTAATATGAAGAGATACTGAAGTAATGTCAATTTATCACGTGGTTACTTTTTTGTTATTATTATTT
This sequence comes from Vandiemenella viatica, assembly GCA_031002005.1. Taxonomy (NCBI): domain Eukaryota; kingdom Metazoa; phylum Arthropoda; class Insecta; order Orthoptera; family Morabidae; genus Vandiemenella; species Vandiemenella viatica. The sequence goes on along the minus strand of JARYHS010000398.1, from coordinate 8,452 downwards.
AAAGAAAAAGGAAACGAGGAAGGATGGGGAAAATAAAACCATCTCTTAGTGACAAATGAAGGTAGGACGGCATCGGGACATTCATGAGACAACTCATTTTACCATTTTGCAATATTTTAATGCAAGATATTTATGTACACACCAAGACTTTCTATAAAAAAAAGTTATGGCCAAAGTATTGGTGAATTTCAATTAAAATATGCAAGATAATAATCGTAATTGAAAATTACAAATTCTGTTAAAAATAAGAATAGATATTTTGTGTTCACAAAGCACCTGAAAATTTTTGAAATATACCTTCCTCCCTCATATCTAATTATTATTATTATTTTTAAATTAACTGTTGTGGAGCACATGTTCTGATGAGAACTTTCCATTTCTTGTTTAATCTCAGTTTCTTTGAATGTAATTTCCCTGCCTACCTACTTTTACACTTAATGAATTTTAAATTCTTAAAGTTTTTTTTTTTTTTTGTAACTATCAATCCCTTGATAGTTTATTCCCTTACTTACAAAAGAGAAAATGTTCACACACTCTTATGCCTGAAATAAAATGCCAGATTTATAGTCATGGCCATCTTCTCTAATCCATGTACTAATTCTTTTCCCAAATCCATCCAAGCCTCATCAATATTCACCATGTAAGAGGTCTTTTAGAAAAGTATCCAATCCAACCTTTGGATGAAAAAAAAAAAAAAAAAAAAACTGGTACACCTGGAGCATTGGAAACCTAATCACCCTCAAAGTAGTCTCCTTGGAACTCTACACACTTGTCCCAGCGGTGCCTGCCATTGTTGAAAGCATTCTGAGAAAGCCTATTTCGGAATGTAGTTTAGTCCTGCTGTTGTTGCAGCCATAATGTCGTCTCTTTTCTGAAATCACTTCCCTTTAAATTGCCTCTTGAGTTTGGGGAACAACCAGAGGTCACAGGTAGCCATATCAGGAGAGTAAGGAGCCTGTTGAAATTAAGTCTTGTTTTTCACCAAAAAATCTGAATCAAGTGCGAGGAATGTGGCTGTAATGGAGGTGTCAATTTCCTGTTGATCACAACTCTGGTCTCTTGTGCCACATAGCATCATGTAGATGACAGAGGACTTTCCTGTAGTACACTTTGGTGATTGCTTGACCCTGTAGTCTTGGTGACGTGGAATGCTTCCGCTGTGATGATTGGGATTTGGTTTCTGGGTCTTAGCGTACACCCAAGACTAGTCACCAGTGATTATGGTGTTCATGAAGCCGGGCTCACTGTTTGTGAAGTCCAGCATCCTGCGAGACTTCAAAACAAAGTTGCTTTTGCACTGTTGTCAGCAGCTTTGGCATGAATTTTGACGACACTCTCTTTATGGCCAAATCTTTGATCATAATGGAATGTGCGAAAAAAAGTGCTGATGCCCACCTCTTCCGCAATTTCTCGGATAGTCACATTACAGTCCCGCATCACCAAAGCATTCACTTTGGCAATGACCTGATCATTTCAGCATGGTGATGGCCCACCGGAGCGTGCTCTCCACCAGTGTGTGGCCATGTTTGAACTGGTTGTACCACTCCTTAATCTGTGTGATGCCCATAGCGTCATCGGCAAAAGCCATCTGATTCTTCCAAATGGTTTCCACCTGGCTGTCAAAATTTGATGCAGTAATGCTGCTTCAGTCATTCTGTCATTTTTCTTGCAATTAAAAACCGATGAGAGCACTACACACAACCTCACTCAAATGCTGCTTACCAGCAACTGACTCTAGCGACAGGCGGAAAAAAACTTCACTCATGCAAACCTAGGTTCAAGGTCGGCTCATGCAAGCGCGCTTCATTAAAATCTTTTTCTAACACACCTCGTACAGTACCAGGTCTCTCTTCACTGTCCTCTATTTTGCAATGACTCCCATCCAGGTGCTTTATTATGTCAGTTACGTGTTATATTCCACAGAAAAGTTCACAAGCAAATCTAGCTGCCCTCCTTTGAATCTCTTCCATTTCCTGCATTTGATACTCAAAATCTGGGCCCCATACTACTCCACCATATTCAAGCAAAGCTCTGACCAAGGTTTTGTAACCTAGTTCACTCAGTTCTCTGATACATTCTCCCATTGCTCCCCTTCAATAAATAAAGAATTTTGAAACTTCTTTCTACCACCTGCCCAAACGTATTTACACTTTGTCTTATACATGCAATTCCTTCCCCACTTTACAATTATAAAAAAAAGATCACCTTGTAGCTGTTTCACCGTATAATTCATCTTTGTCATCTGCAAATAACAATCATTAATTAGGATAGTGAGTGGTAATAGTCCCAATACACTACCCCATGGCTTTCCCATTTTAATTTCCACATCTTTATAATACTCATTTCCTACCCCAACTCTCTGCTTTCTACTTTCAAGAATTCCTCTTCCGGGTATATCATTTTTTCATTCACTCTAATTGTTTTTACCTTATCTAACACATTTTTATGGGTCACTCTGTTAATTGCCTTGAAAGATCTAGTGCTAAACTATCAACTTGTCCTCCCTTGTCCATTTCATCTCAGATATTTTGCTTATATCTCAGTAATTGAAAGTCACAAATATCCTTGCCTAGAGCCATGTTGCCAATTTGCAAATCTGTTTCTTTGCTCACAGAAATGTCTGATTTTGCATATCAATCTGTTCATCAATTTACCTACCACTGATGTGACTATTAACCTGTAATTTCCGACATTTGTTGTTTGCCTCTCCTTTACTGACTGGTACTACTATCACAGGAAGTCCTCTGATAAGCAGCAAGTTGCCAGACCCCGTCTAAATAAAAGGTACAATGTTGATTCCACCTATATTTTAATACTTTAACACATCTATAATATTGTTATCCAGACCAGTTATTTTGATTTGTTTGTATTTATAAGTTCCTGCATAAACAGTATCAGTGAAAATGTTAATTGCAGAAAGAAATTTCTGAGCAGATTGAATGGTCATGGACAAGCAGTTTACTCCCAAAATCTATATCACCTTCTTGCTAACCATGCAAGCTCTCACTGTTTTGCAATCAGAACCATCAGAACATTTCCTAAAACCACATCCCCATCTGAACATCCGAGATGGGAATTGGCCTATCAACACATTCCAGATACCAAATGCCCATTAAGGTTCAATCTCAGATAATACTCACATTTCTCAATCTGATACACACATCACTTGCTAATATAGTTCATTTGTATGAGGGTGGCTCAAATATAAACAATATTTTTTTTTTAAATTATATATTTATCATAACCAATATAACAAGTATGTACAATTTCTCAGCATCTTCTTTTCCTTGCTTTTGCTTTGATGCTCTTATTGTATAAGGAAGTGGGTTGCATCAGTAACAAATTGGGCATGAAACCCTCTACTGGATTGCCACCATCTAATCGTCAGCATCTTCTTTCAATGGCCCAAAGAGATTAAAATCACAGGGTTGTATGGAGAATGATTCTTCAATACTGTGTGAGTGAGAGCTGCCATGTGAGGCCATGTCATAGAGAGGAACTATGTCTCATATCAGCTGGTCACATCTTTTGATGTCCATACCAAAAAAATCAATATCAGTTAGAAAAACAGTTGCAAGTACCTTGCCAACTGAGAGTTGAGTCTTGGTCTCTACTCCATACTCACTTGTTTTGACTCACTTGTATAGCAGTGGACCCAAATTTCATTACAGCTTATCATGCACTTCACGTATGTGCCTCATCCTCTGAAAACTGTGCTGAGAATTTCACAAGATCTGCAGACATGCCAACATCTATTCGGCAACCAAAATATGAGCAACCCACCTTGCAGATACTTTACAGAACCCTAGATTCTTTGTGATGATGGCTTGCATGCTGCCATAAGTCATTCTGACCTCGCAAGAAATTTCAGAAACTATCAAACATTGGTTGCCCTCAGTAAAGCCAAAATTGTACAAATGTTCCACTCTGTAATGCTCATCCATAGATGACAATCACTGCTTTCATTTGCGATATTTGAAGAATTTCTTATGCCAGGCAAACACACGAGCTGTTGGCAGTGTATGATCCCTGAACTGTGCTTTCAATCTCTGCATAATTTCAGTTGGTTTCATGCTTTCATGCTTTCATGAATGAGAAATTTAATAATTATGCGTTGTGCATTCGAGGGATGCATGTCTTGCTCAGACATTGTGTACTGTACTACTGACTGCTAGGTCAGCAGTTGCTCTCCCCACAACCAACATTTTGACCCAACATATCTGGAAGTGCACAGTCACTCGGATCATTATTGCAAGCTCAGTTCAAAGAGTCTCCTTTATATAAACCTCTATATAAAGATCTGATTTAAAAATTTAGATTTTTTGTTTTTTATTTTATCTTTTAGCTTTTTAAAATAATTTTTCAACTCTATCCTGCACTTTTTTATTCATTTTTTTTTATTAATTTCTTCCACCATTAACATTTCTACTAATGCTGTTGTTGTTGCTCCACCTCCTTTCCCACTGTTTATGTGAGATTGTCCACCAAAAGTTCATCATATTTATTCTTCTTACCTTTGATTATAAACAATCTTTGCATTAACATAGCTGTTCCTGCAGAAGAATATTGATCAGGGAAACCATCACTCCCTGGCACCATATATCCCTTCTCCCATTTCCATGTACAGAATATGTACTCCATATACAGCAGATCTGATGTCAATCTGCAAGTACCATGAAAAAAACTTCTCCACAAGTTATGAGTCCCATTTTGCAATTGGTATTTCACTCTCTTCAATATCCACTCCTGCTCCTAGCCTCAACCATGTTTGAAGCCTAAAATATTGGTTCCACTTCCATCATAATATCAAAACTTGCATCCTAAGAAAAAATGTACTCTGATCCTCGATTCACTTGAATTCTGCCACACATTTCATCAGCATTATCAATTAATTTCTCCTAGCAAGAATCCTTGGCTGAAGGCTAATGGTTCATTGGTTTGTACCTCATTAACTGTGCTAATCTAATTGACTGGTAGAAATGCTATTGCTGTCAGGACTGGGTGAATTGATGTTTGGGGCTAAAGCCTGACTAACTTGCCTAAATGTTAACCCCTTCTTCTTTCACGTCATTATTTTTGCTTCAGGGTAGTTTCTGTCTCCTTCTCTAACACCTAATAAATTGTTGTACATGGGCTTGCATAAGCCGGAAGTATGCACGATAAGTTAGCTATGGTACCCTGTTGCTTGTAATGAGCTGTTATTCTTGTAAGATCTGACTTATTGCTGTCAATATGAAAGCTGTGTTAACAACATAGGACTATATAAATGTCGAATCTGATAAGACAATTTCCAATGCCAGTATTTATGGTAGAAATCAGTAAGTTTCCTTGGGTAAATTGGAACTAAGTCATCCAGTAAGCTAACAACAAAATTAGGATAAGTCTGCCATGGTGAGAGCATTACTGAGCTGAGGTTAAATTGAAGTGTATTCTTCCCTACCTGGCCTAATAATGAGGGTGAAGACTTGTAAGATGGTGCCAAGTTTGAAAACCTAACTCTATGATCACCGGCAGTCACCTTGGACCTTGAACTGATGTATTGTCAATTAATAAAGTCGTGTGAATGTGTACAGCTATGCTGTATGTTTCACAATTGTGTTATACATTTCTCATTAAATCTTGCTATGCTCCATAGCTCCTACAGCCTTACAATCTAACTGCATATTTCCAATAAAAATACATTCAAATTGGAAAAGAAATATAAATGAAAAAGTTGTCTCTTGTAGTGATATGACACAGAGCTCCTCCACCTCCTCCTCCATCAACACAACACCTTTGAGGTGGAAAGATCAGCTGGTAATACCTTTGCTCAGGGGTCACCCGATGATACAAATTAACTTACTCTTCCTGAAAGATCAATAATAAGCTGACTGTTCTTCGTGGTAGTAAACTCCCACACCCTTTTAACTGTGGAAGATGGAAATGGGGTTATAACCCTAATCTGTTGTTCGTAAATGTTATCTTGGCCAGTCAGTGTACCATAACAGTTTTACAACCAATACCTATCACCCAACATAGACCAATATACATTCATGTATTTGCAGCAATCAGACAATTGAAGATATTTTGGAGGACGCCGGTTCGAATCCCCATCTGCTCATCCAGATTTGGGTTTTCCATGGTTTCCCCAAATCACTCCAGGCGAAAGCTGGGATGCTTCCTTCAAAAAGGCCATAGCCAAATTCCTTGCCATTCCTTGTCCTCGGTCCCATACTATTTGGATTATATGATTTCAAATATAGAATCTTTGCCTGAGCACTGAGTAATTTCGTGGAAGCTGTGAAAACAAGTTGCTGTCTTTCAGTTCCCAGATGTTGTCGCACAGTGTACATTCCAGGCATGAGCAAAGAGGTGTCACCTCTCTTGCAAGAATACCTAAGACTCCTTGGAGACAACCCTTTTAGCCAGGAAATAGAGGAATCTGGTTTACCACTGTGTTCCGCATTTATGAAGAATAAGCAAGAATGTTGGATTGATACACCGGAAAATGTGAATCTGTTCAAAATAGCCAAAAGGCGTGGCAGCTTCTTCAAGGCTCAGTAATGACTCGTGTGAAACCATGCTAATATAACACCTGACCAAACAGCACATAAACTATTACGAAATGGCGAAGGGTAATGACTCTGAAAAAAACAGGACCAAGATAATAAGACAATCACAAGCAGAAACAAACGATCTCTACATGGAATTTCAAATGGTTAAGCTGAAGAAAGCTATTAAATAGTGCAAAACTGGTAAAGCAACAGGTCTTGATGAGCAGGTAAAACATTTTGATATCATATCAATTGAATGGCTTTTGCATCTTTACAGCAGCTACCTATGAGATAAATAGATACTTAAGATATGGAGAAAGACAAAAGTTATTGTCATATTGAAACCTGGCAAAGACTCTTCTTTCACCAAAAACTTTCAACCTATTTGTCTGTTATGCCACCTCTACAAGATATTTGAAAAACTGCTGCTTAATTGACTGAACTTAAAAATTGAGTCAACAGCTAATGTTTTACAGACTTCAACCTGACCGACACTTTGAGGATGGTTTTAAGCTAGTGTCACAGCCCCCTCTGGTGTATGATCAGGACTGACCTATGATCAGGTGGATAGCCAAAGTTGATTGGGAAGTGTCCTGGGTGAGACAGCGATATTTTTGGGCCTTGCTGGTGACGCTGTAATGATTAGCAGCAATGCAGTTTGGCAGCTGTCTTGTCCTCTTGTATGCTCTTGAATGTCTGGTGGCCCCAGTTTAAGCCCAGCTGAAGCTGGAACTAATAGGTTGTGGGGAGCTACCTCACTGATTGAGACGGGGACAGGGGAATAACTGATTTATCCTTCCGCGACAGGTTGTGCTACATGGCAATAATGGACTGAGAACTGTTGTCCACTCAGCTACACGGTGAGATGGTTAAATATATCGGTGGAGGAATCTGGTTTGTAGGCAAGCGAGCATGCAGGCAGGGCAAAGGTGTCCTGACACTCCCGTGCAATGAGATGAAAACAAGGTATTGATTCGCTGTCCAAAGATAACCTTGGTCAGGACGTCACCCACCTGGTTTGGCAATTCGTCGGTAAAAGTCCCCCCTCCCCCCCCCCCACCTCTTTGGCTGGCTCAGTACATAGCAAATTACAAAGCCCATTTTCCGGGCTCAATCCCGACTTCATCATATTCCAGGCACATGCTGCCGCTAGGTCATCAAACTGTGACAACTAAGTATGGTTTTAAACATGTCCTTTACATATTTCCACTCCCAAGCCAGTATCGCTCCATTAACACACTTCATCATTAGTCAGGTGACGATGTTGGATAAGAATCCCCCAAGTATGATTTACTGTTCCGAGTTGCGTGTGTCGACAGCTCTTCCCAGCTTACAGTGCTAACTCAACATAAAATCAATATTTGCAATGTTTGTACTGGAGTGAGCTATTCAAACTTGGAGGCATAGGGACTAGACTCGCAGGGAAATGTGGTCACAAATAAGATTGATATGGAATAGGGCATTCCAGGGCCACATATGAATTACAGTGTCATTGGTTGTCATAGATGTTTGGTTCAAGCTATGCAGGGTCACAGTGATCTGTGATGCTGAGAGTATGACAGTTTGAGGCTGTGTTGTGCTAGTTTGGTATCGTCTGTACACATAGAGTATAAAAATAAGTATCATGGAAATTCCTACAATGCTAGTCAAGCTTACAGTTGTCATGACGACTTTGTGTTTAGTGTGAGCCTGGATTTGTGTCTCCATGGCAGCAATAATGCGACTACTTAATGAAAGACCGTGACTGTTGCAAATCTTTGGTTATCTCGTCATTGAGCTCGTTAGGGTCAGTTTGGTTCAACTCCATCAGTTTCTGGCTATGATAAGTGCTTCAATTAAATTTTGGTAAATGATAGCTTGGGAAGCTAAGATTCCCACTTAAGGATGTTATGTGCATGGTTGGTACAGTAATATTTTTG
>JARYHS010000397.1:0-22834 GCA_031002005.1 Vandiemenella viatica | reverse complement strand
AAGATTAACATTACGTCGAATATAACTATTCTTCAGTGTAATGAAAAAGTAAAAACCATTCTCGCTAATCTTGTTATTTTAAAGTTCTTCGTACACAATTAACATTGTATGAATGAAAATGTATTTATCACATTGAGTTTTCGCTAATTTCTGCATCGCAGTTGGAGAAGAAGATATTCTATTTGTTCTTAACAGTTCGTAATATTTACTTGTCTGTCATACGCAATTAACGGCATTAATATGTCATACTGTTTCCAGCATCATAATATAATTTCGTTTAGGAATTTTGAGTCAAACGCCATGGAATATAATAGACAATGAGCTCTCTATGAACGCGCAGCATACTGCAAAACAGTCTGAAATCAGATATGAGGAAAAATCACAAGTGTGAATCTAAGTTCTGCCGCATGCCTATTAACCTTTCTCATTACGGACCTTGCAGTTTTCTTTAAACCCCTGAAGTGTAAGCTAAGACATCAAATCTGTGACACATAAACTACATGTTTCAGAAATAGATAAACACATATCCTACAGCAAAATGTCTACACGGTTTTACAGATACAGAGTGAAGCTTACTATCCTGTCTCTACCAAACAGCTCCCCGACAAATCTGCTCCTTTAACGAAAGAACAAATCGTCTTAGGATTCGATCCCTGTGGTAGCGTTACAAGTTCCAAGCAGAAAGATAGTAGTTGTTGAATGCGCTACACTGAATTGAGCCATGCATTATGGCTACTGCATCCATCCAGCGGCACGTACCTGTCTCATACATTTCCATAAAAATTTCAAGACTCGTGCAACAAATTTGGGCTCACAACTTCTGTTCGAACTTCGATATCTACACGCTACACGCCAAAGTAAAAATAGAACAGAGAGGATCTCAGCAGATTTTGTCGTTTATATTACCTTGCGATATACTTCGTAATCGAAACTATCTTGAGATTTGAAGGTTCTTAACCGCAAGACCTAGCCATCCCATCTGGTAATCACATGTAAAGACTGTTGCTAGCTCATAAGCGCAGAACTAAATGCCTAAACATTACGTTCAGTATTTTTAACTGTGCGAAGTAGTGAATTAATTAAACAATGAGCAGATAAAATCCTGCGATGGATGAATTCTGTACCGTGGGATACAGTCATAAAGGAGCTTTATATACAATATCCTCAATCACATTGTAGTCGCTCTTATCACATCGTTTAGTACGTAACAAGTGTTGAATTACAACCGTTGCGAAACTTGGTTAGATCCTTGCCTGATTAAAGTGAAATAGCATTGAATATATATTATGGGACTAAAATACAGGAGTTACAAGGATTGCAATGGAAGTCAACTAGGCTTGTTTACGAAAATTACCGTAGAACACACTTAGGTATTGATATGAAAAGGAGTTGTTTGGAGAGTGCTTGTAAGCCAGGAGGCGCCTGAAGAGAGTCAAGGACAAGCGCAATCGACAGGGAGCCGCCTAGGTGACCATCGCCGACACCAAGAGCAAGACAACGGCTGTGCGCGGTGCTCCAGCCACCCACTCTCAGACACCAGGGTCAGAAGCCAATATCAGCTGACCCTGGCCAGGTTCTACAGCTGCTAACGCAGCTCATCGCGACCCTCATCCAATGAATGGAATTTAAAAAAAAAAAAAAAAAAACAAGGACGCTTAGTCCACAGGTCCCCTTAAAACAACCAAAAAAATTGCAAAATCCCAAATTAAAAATTAAGTTATTAGATTTAAATTAATGGTAAGAAAATGTTCTCAAATAAAGGAAATCCCAAAAAAATGTAAACCCCTCCGGTTGAAAACAGCTCACGCTCTCCATCGGCCCACCCCCTGCCTTCAGCAGGGGGAATGAAAGATAAAAAAAATAATAATAAAAAAAAGATAACGCGTACATTGGTGGTGGGTCTGGGGCCTTGTTCGTTGGCAGAAGTAAATTGTTGTGGTGTATGGAAGAGAATAGATATCATCACCATTAATTAGCTTCCCATTTCGGGTATAAGGGAGAGGAATAGTTTTCATTCCTAGATATGGGAGTCAGGAAATGGAATCAATAATTAATGGAGAAATTTAACAATCTATTCCCAACAGAGAAAGAATTCTTAGAAAAAGTTACTAGATTAGGTGTGTAAATAAACTGACATCAGAGCATAATTTGTGTCGAAATTAACAATATTAACTTTTGTTTCCATTCCTAATGTCGTAAAACAACGGAAACATTTCCAGATCAAGTGTCAGGCTGTATAGCAGTGTTCGCAATATACTTCCTGTATCTGACAATTCACTGCTGACCAGAGGTTTCCCTCCCACTTAATTCTCTTCATGCACGACAGTTATAATGCGTAGGGCCTACATCACTTAACTAACAAAGTTGAGAAAAACCTCTTGTTTCTTCGGATTCTTGTTAAAAATAAATGATTGACAATCATTAAAGATAAGGGATTCGTGTATTTAGAATCATTACCGCAACCGATCAGAGATACCGATTAAAGAAGTAGGATAGTTCACAAACTTGCTGTCTACATATTTTACGTAGGAAGCAAATGATGAATTTGGACGTATAAAAGACGAACACGAGACACAAATAAAGTGACAAAGAAAACAATGATAACAGTATAAAAAACAACCACAAATACAGAAAAAGCATACTACTAATGTGGTTCCACATCTTTAAGCATTGTACTGTGCTCGTCGTGGTCTTTAATCCTCCCAAGAGCGTCTTATTGGGTAACAGGTGATGATGTTACCCACTATTTGTCCAGTTTATCCTCAGTCATAATGGAGTGAATCCATCATGTTCTGTTTCTGTCACGACATCGACCACTTCTATCACGATGCAGTATGCTCCACACTTTATACGAAGATTAAAATCACTTACTTGCTTGATAAGTTTAACGTTGTAATAGTCATCTATCTTTACTAATTAAAATTCTTACTAATATTAATTTTTTTATTGTTCGGGATCCAGAAATGAAAGATTTCTAACTAGATACACACTGCATTTAATCTACATATTAGTCTACAAGATGTTACGTCAAACAAACAAAATAAATGATTATACACATATAGTTATCTCAAGATCACTTCCAGAAATTATTTTCGCTTAGTATAAAATTACAAATTTATCACTCATACTGCGGTATAAAATCATTCTCCCCTCTATATACATATGAAATTAAATATGATTAAGCCGGCTAACTATTACGCAACCCCAAAGCACTGATTTGCATTATTAAATTATCTTTCAGGGCGTGTTACGGTTTCCCTATTCGTCATTGTTCTGATAATTCAGTTGATTTACCGTCTCTTGTAGAATACAGGAAGCGGCCACAGCTCACTTCGTGTCTCCTCGCCAAAACAGGTGGGCTAATTGATACAGTATCACTATTAAGCCACAGGTAGAAACCAAGCTTAACCAATCAGCCGCTCGTTAGCTTGGTTCATGCTGCATAAGCAACAGAAAAACTTTTAACACTCCTACTGGCAGTCAGTAGAAACTGCGTGTAACACGTTTAGTGCTCCAGAACAGAATGAATGTTTTCTGAGCATGATCTCGGCAAATTCCTACGCGCAGGTAGAGAGCGACCCTTCTCCCCGCCACTAAAGGATGCCGCTAAGCCGCGAAACAACAGCATTTGGCTAACCTGCCCGTTCGACCCTTTGGGGAAAATCTTCAGCACACTTCCTCCCAAGCCCGCTAATAATCGATACATTCATAAAAAATACTAAAATGTAATTTGGACATTACATTAACTTCCCCCTTAAAACAAATCAAAATACTTCGCAAAAGATTTTGATTTTTCTCTTACAATTTTAGCTCCCCTATGAATCACATCCAAATTTATGCAAAATATTTTAAACATCTTATACCTAAAATTAAAATTTATATTATGTCCTTATAATAATACAGCTTTTACAAATTGTACTGTCATTACTATGACATTACTTAAATTATGTTGTTATTTACATTTTCACAATTTCTTATAATTGTCTCTATTTAAAAATTTTCACAATACGATTGAAATTGTCATTGTTTTCACTTCTCATAATGTTCAGATGAGCAATGGTACTATACGGCCAGATGAATATTAGTGTTATCAGCTTGACAGTAACCGCTGTTTTTGTCCTGAGACATTTTGTTTTCACTTGTCTGTTCACGTGAATTATTTGACTGTACACTCGTTTAACATTCTCCAAATTTTTTGTTGTTAATAGCCAGTGCTTCACTTAAACTTAAATTATATACTAGATTACATAATTAAAATTCAGATTATATTAAAATCTTTCATTTCTAGATATTAACTATTTCTAATCATGAAGTCAAACTAATTTATATTAGCAGGCAACAAAGCCTCAAAATACTGCAAAATCTCCCTTCCCAGTGCCACATGTCAGAGATCACTTCGGACATGCTACATTCGTGTGCAACATGACATACATATTACATTTAGAAGTACGCGGCAAACGTAGTTTTTAGAGACTTTGCTTATTCTAATCCAATAATCACAAAACTTTACCCACTACCCTTTAATCTAGTTTTTTTTTTTTTTTAAACACTATTTTTTATATATATATATTCATACATTAGCTATTTGAATGATATTTTCATCTACAATGATTGATTCTAGGTGCCCCTTCTTTTGAACATGCAATTTTATAAAAAAATTTTCTTACTTACATATCGATCACCTCTATACCTTGTTAATCAATATTCTGCCATACCAATAACCTTAACTGAAATTGCTCTGAGGCCCATATATTCTTACGTGTCAAAATTTTGGAGGACGTGAAAATTTTTCGTTTGATAGAGTGGTTAATATTCGATCTGGTGGACGGTTTTGTCTTAATGCTTTAAATCTCATTTATATAAATTTAATATCTTTCTTTTGATTCAAAGTTAAACTTCCCGATATTTTATATTAAAATGTATTGTATTTAAAATAATGTTTCAAATGTCTCTATCTTATAAATTTAAATAACCTCACTATGGTATTTCTTTAAATTCCGCGTGTTATGCACGCCTATGTTCCCATTACCATCTTTTAATAAGTATGCATTTGGGGCAATTATTCTCTCCACTCGGAATGGACCACAAAATATGTGAAAGAACTTCGATATTTGTTTCTTCTCAGAATCTGATGGTTTCGGATTCTTTAATAATACCAAATCCCCTACTTCAAATGACTGGGTTTTATTTTTGTTCGCTCTCTCTTCCCGACGTCTTGCCTTTTCCAGGAGGTGTTTCGCTTGCCTTTCTCATTCTTTCTTCTAAGTCATTAGTTATACCAGAATCAGGTTGATTTATGATATGTGCCGCTAGTGGCGCGATCTCTTGAGCGAAATGTAAATCAATGGGTCGGCATCCAATTGAACAGTGGAAAGTGGTATTAAAATATGTTTCGATGCGTTCTAAATGTTTTACCCATCCGGAATGCTTCTCTCCAACCAGAAGGACGAAAATACACTGATAATTGTCTCATGTACCTTTCAGGCTAAGTTTGTTTGTGGGCACCTTATGGAGCTTTTTATGACTTCAATTCCTGCATTTTCCATTCCAGTTTGCCACTTCCTACTTGTAAATACGGATCCATTATCTGAAAGTATTCGGGTCGGCTTCCCGTAAATTGGCACGTATTTTTCAGTTATTATGCGCACTGTCTGCGCTGAATTTAGTCTGGAAACTGCGTATAATTTTACAAGTTTTGAAAAAGCATCCACGACCAAAAATATGTGTTGACGGACAAATTGTCCTTTTGGAATTGGTCCATAATGGTCAACACATAATAGTTTGGTTTGGGCGATCTGTAATAATGGGATTACATTCCCCTATGCTCCGTGTGTTCGGATGTTTTATTTTCTGACAGATGTTCACAAGTACGGGTAACCTGTCCAATTTTCCGTCTTAGGGCCACCACAATACCATTCCCTTTTCATCATTATGGAAAGTTTTTTCCTTTCCTTGATGGCCATGTTGCCCATGGTATAATTTTATTACATAATGTGCCAGAGCGTCCCGCAACCATATTTTCCATCCGCAAATTGCGTTTAACCTCCGAAAACATACATCATCATGCATTATGCACAGCATGGCAACAGTTCTAACTCGAGGACTTCTCCACCTGTTCCATGGCATAGAAATTGCCTTACTGCTCTGATATCTGGCTGCCGTTGTTGCTCTAATATTATTCTTTCTTTTAGATCATCAGGGTTGGTCCCATCGTAAAACGTCATGACGGCCATGATTACTTCATTTGCTTTTCGTGATCGTTCTTGTGTTAGTGTGCGATCGACCGGATTCCTGCTCACCCAGTCTGCGACAGTATTATCTTTTCCTTTGCAGTACTCAATCTCTAGATCAAAAGATTGCAAAAATAATGCCCACCGGGTTATCCTTCCACTACAAAATTTAGCTTTCTTCAAAAAACTTAATGCCTTATGGTCTGTCCTGACAAAAGTCTTTCTTCCTGAAATATATCCCTGGAACTTTACCACCGCGAAATGGATAGCCGCCATTTCTAACTCTGTTGTATAATACGATCGTTCAGCCGCCTTAAGCGACCGACTGGCAGTATCAACTATCCTCATATTTCCATCTTTATCTTTCTGCTGAAGAATTGCACCCAAACCGTCCAAACTCGCGTCACAATTAATATAAAATGGAGTTTCAAAATTTGGATGAGCTAAACACACGTGTTTTGGCAAATGCTCCCTTTATTCCTAAAATGCATCTTCTTGCGGCTCCTAACCACTCCCATTTCTTTCCTTTCTTCAGGAGTTGGTATAGTGGCCCCAGTATAATGGAAAAATTTGGAATGCATCTCCGATAATATGTGCACACGCCTAGAAAACTTCTTAATTGCTTAATCGTTTTTGGCTTATTACACTCCAATATTTCCCCAATCTTATTCTTGTTGGGAGCCACTCCTTTTGTGGATATGGTATAACCGAGATAGTTTACCTCCTGAGCACATAGAGTCACTTTATCTGGGCGCAACGTTACTCCATGTTCTTTTAGAGTAGTGAGCAAATGTTGTAAGTTTTGAAGGTGTTCCCCAAAAGTTTCCGACCCTACTAATAAATCATCCACGTACATACTGCAAATGTCTTTATATCCGGGCCAATAATCTCATTCATTGCCCGGATGAATCCACAGGAAGAATTTTTAAGGCCAAAGGTATTCGGGAAAAAGGTGTATTGTCTACCCTCAAACAAAAAAGCAGTATATTTTCGACATGACTCATCCAACTCCAGTTGATTAAAACCTGCCGTCAAATCGAATGAGGTCAACCAGCTTTTTCCTCGAATCTGGACATTATGTCATAGATAGTTTCAGGTCGTTCTCCATCCCCTTCCATTCGTGAATTAAGAAGTCTGGCATCCAGACATATCCTAACTGTGCCATCCCCTTTTTCCTACAACCGTTATTGCATTTACATGGGGTGAAGCCGCAACAGAAATTATCCCTTCGGCTAACATTGTGTTTATTGCTTCTCTTGCCGCCTCTCGATGTTTCTGCGGCACAGGGTACAAATGCCCTTTTATGGGTGGGCCACTGCTGATATCAAATTTATAAACCAGGTCCTTAATTTTTTCCGGGGTAGTATGAGAATACAGAAAGGTTTTTCTCTAACAGGTCTTTCAATTCGCTTTTCTGTTCATTGGACAAATGGCTACAGGTGCCGACCGCTTTCTCTAGTGCGTGCCGGACCTTTCTTCTTCATCTGCACGGGCGTACAAAGTTGCCATAATTCCACTAAACTGTTCGCCCGAAATTCGCGATATTTCTTCGTTTTCATATAGACTCATATCCTCACTTCTTAATCCCACACCTTCTGCCGTTCTCGACCACATTATAGTTTTTGATATTAAGTTTCTTATAGAGTTGTCTTCCCAACTAAGGATCACTTTGTTTTTCTGTAAAGTGTCACACCCTAAAATGACATCAAATGCCAAACCCCTTACCACCAAAGCAATAATCTCCACTGCTTGATCTTCGATCACAAGATCTAATATCACCTGTTCGGTAACGTGTTTTTGTTTTGATCCAAAAGCTGGCGTTAAAACCAGTCTTTCTATCATCCTCCCCGTTCCTTGCATACGGCGTAATAAATCTTCTGAAATCGCCGTTAAAGTTGAGCCAGAATCCAGTAATGCATTACATGGTATATTTAAAACTATGGCTGAAATATGTGGGCACTTTGCTTGAATGGGTCCTGTTATCATTTGGTCATTTCTTGATTCTTCCTTATCGAATTCCGGTCCTCCCAATATCCAGTATTCCAAATTTTTATCTACTACTCGCCGTTTGGGTTTCAAAGTATCCTCCTGATAAGGCGACAGTCATGCCTTTTGTGGTACCAATGGCATTTCATCTACGGTATCATTGTCCTTACAACATTTCTTTGCTTGAGGGACCTCGTGGGGTTCGTTACTCTCTCTGTTTACTATAACTGCATTTATTCCCTGACGATCGTATTCCTGATTTCCCCCCGCCTGTTTTCTAGGTTGGAAATTTTCATTCCTTGGCTGGAAGAAATGTTTCCTTACTTGTCCATTATTCCAGCTTCCTTGCCCTTGATTTCTTGCCTGTTGATTGTTACTACGACCATTCCCTTGCTGGTTTCGAAAATTTTGATTCTTCGGATGATTCTTCTGCGGAGAATCTTTGCCTTTTTCAGTAGTGTCCACACTAGGCTTGTATGCTGAATCAATATTTTTTAAAGTATTTAGGAATTGGTCCATACTATGCAGAAACACTGGATTCAATTGACATCTTACGTGTGGGGAGAAATGAGAAGTCAACGCAAATATCAATTCTGCATCTTTAGGCGGATTGTCTAGTTCTCTTGACAGTATAGTTAATCTAGAAGCGTATCTATACATTGAATCTTCACCTTTTGGATTGAAGCGGCCTTTGTAAATTCTTAGCATCAATTCTCCTTGTGCATTTAAATCCCAGTAAGTGGCCAAAAATTTCTCTTTAAACTCATTGTAGGAAACATCTGATAAATTAGATACACGAAGCCAGGATTTCTCATCATTATCTAGCGCCTGCATGATCATCATCATCTTTAAAGATTCAGGAATATTTTTAATTCGAAAATAATTCTCGATTTCTCTTAGGAATTCCTTCGGATTAATTTTTCTTTTAATCCGAACTTTGGAAGATTAAGTTCCACAGAACTGTACACATTGCTCCGATTTTGTGAGGTAAATTCAGCTGGCATCTGATTCATGACGTCTTGTCGTATATTGACCAGTTCGTCTTCTACTTTGCTAAATTTTCCCGCGATGGAACTCTTAAATTCGTCATGAGATTTTATCAGATTTTCACGTTCTCCGCGAGCTATTTCAAAAGTTTCTGCAACATTCTGTAAGCCCGTTTCAATCTGCTGGCACCGATCCGCAATTGCAGTTTCTGCCAGTTCCCTTCTTTTTTCTTTCATTTTGATTTCCTCACGGATTTGATTTAACTGCCCACTGGTTCTGTCTATGTCTTTGGCTGCCTTCTCTTTAAATTCATCAAACCCATCGCATCTGGACTTTAAATCAGCTGTTTTATTGTTCAAAATTTTGACGTCACCCTGTATAGCATTTTGAAACTCGTCAAATTTGACATTTATTTCTTCCCGCGCACATTTTAATTCATTTTGGACTGATTTGTGAACATTTTCAATTTTCTCTTCCAATGATTTTTGAAATGATTCCTGCCCCCTTTTCATTTCTTCATGCCCCCTTTTCATTTCTTCATTCCCATTTTTGATCATTTCCATCAATTGTGATAGCAATTGTTGTGGAAATAAACTTTGCATTCTTTCGTCAACCGTTTCGCTTAATTCCGGCCCGCTAATGACAGAGTTATCTACCTGATAGTTTTCCGGTGGCGAAATTTTCTCAGAATCTTCTACCCTGGAGAGTAAATTTTCATTAGAACGTCCGGCTGCTAAACCCTCTAACTTTTCCATTTTATTTGTCTTAACCTTACCAGATCGAAGAAACATAAAACTTTCCAAAATTATACTATTCTTCTCCTAAGTGAAGAAGAAAGTTTACCTTGCAAATTTACCTTTTAAAACACTATACCTTACGCATGGCAAAAACCTCCCGATAACACAGAATCATTAAATTTTAAAAATTATCCCAGTTACATCAAATTAATTCTCATATCCAACCATTCAAACATCAGCTCGACACCAAAATAACAAATTTCAAATCACTTACAACCATCAACGCCGTTAAATCTTGCTGCAGATTTTTAAATCTGTGACTGAAAATAAATCATGTTAATATACATTTATAGAGCATTTTCATGCATCACTCAAACTATGATCTCTGATATGCCACAGAAAAGAAAACCCCGCAATACCGAGTTGAGTTGTCCACCTAAACAATTTTGATTTAATGCATTAATTAATTAATTAGCAACAATTAATAGCCCGTAGTTGGTGCGCAGTTGTAATAGTCATCTATCTTTACTAATTAAAATTCTTACTAATATTAATTTTTTTATTGTTCGGGATCCAGAAATGAAAGATTTCTAACTAGATGACACACTGCATTTAATCTACATATTAGTCTACAACTGATGTTACGTCAAACAAACAAATAAATGATTATACACATATAGTTATCTCAAGATCCAGAAATTATTTTCGCTTAATATAAAATTACAAATTTATCACTCATACTGCGGTATAAAATCATTCTCCCCTTATATACATATGAAATTAAATATGATTAAGCCGGCTAACTATTACGCAACCCCAAAGCACTGATTTTGCATTATTAAATTATCTTTCAGGGCGTGTTACGGTTTCCCTATTCCTCATTGTTCTTGATAATTCAGTTGTGATTTACCGTCTCTTGTAGAATACAGGAAGCGGCCACAGCTCACTTCGTGTCTCCTCGCCAAAACAGGTGGGCTAATTGATACAGTAAGTATCACTATTAACCACAGGTAGAAACCAAGCTTAACCAATCAGCCGCTCGTTAGCTTGGTTCATGCTGCATAAAAGCAACAGAAAACTTTTAACACTCCTACTGGGCAGTCAGTAGAAACTGCGTGTAACACGTTTAGTGCTCCAGAACAGAATGAATGTTTTCTGAGCAGGTCTCAGCAAATTCCTGCGCGCAGGTAGAGAGCGACCCTTCTCCCGCCACTAAAGGATGCCGCTAAGCCGCAAACAACAGAATTTGGCTAACCTGCCCGTTCGACCCTTTGGGAAAATCTTCAGCACACTTCCTCCCAAGCCCCGCTAATAATCGATACATTCATAAAAAAATACTAAAATGTAATCTGGACCATTACAACGTGTTTTAATTTTTCCCTCCACTGCCTTTCGTGGTTGGAGAGTTGAATAAGAATTTATAGTTCTAACAAGGAAAGGATTAGAAACTTATATCACCGATTTTGATCACGTTTTTCACGCTTGTTGTTCTTGACCACTAAAAAATGACGTTTTATGCTGCTTGCTGCAACTCTCTGTACTTTTTCAAACAAAACAAAGAAATAAGTAAAAACAGTTACGCTTTATGAGTAAAAGCTGAGAGAAAAGAAATGAGTAGGCTAAATTATGTTAAAGAAATTGGAGCTTTTTTAGGTTCAACTCTTTTTACTAATACATAACACATTCAACTACTGGTAATGCCCGCGATGATTACCAGTCAGGCAACTGCACATGAACTCTGTCCATTGTGTCAATTTCTATTTCAATGTTTACATTTTTTATTTCTTGTAAATTCTTTTTCTCAAAAATGTTATGAACTGTGTTACAGTGTTATTTTTACCTGTTAAGTCGCGGCCTTTTTTAGGGGAAATAAAATAGATGTATTAAGATGTTTAAAAGAAATTAACGTCTTTGCTGATCAAAACTTATTGAAATTATAAATTCCAACTGACATAACAGTATGTACTAATGAAGTAAGCAATTCAATTCATTGAATCTATTTCAGAAAACTATTCTCCATCATAATATAAGAGGAATATTTAGTAAAATTGATGACATTACCTTATGCCTAGAAGAGATCCAAAATTGCAGAAATTTTAATGTCGATGATTTGTGCATATCTGAACATCATTTATCTGACACAGGAATATCTCAGCTGTCCATCCCAAATTATAAACTAAGCTCTCATTTCTGTAGATGTAAAATGGAGAAAGGCGGAGTTGTCATTTTTGTTAAAAATAATATTCACTGCAACAGTGTAGTTGTAAGTAAGTATTGTATAGAACAACAGTTTGTATGCTGTGTTACAACACTGGAATATGGTAAGAAAGAGCTCATAGTAATGACAATTTACAGGGCCCCCTCAGGAAATTTTAGCCTGTTTTTATCTCAGTTAGAGTCTTTGCTACTATGTTTCACAAATAACAAACAGTTTTATGTGGAGATTTTAACGTTGAATTTCTGAATCACAGCAATGAAAGACTAGATATGGTAGCCTTGATGTTGTCTTTTAATTTAACGTCACTGGTAAATTTCCCTACAAGAATACAAAATAATAGCAGGACTGCAATTGATAATTTTTTGATGAATATTTCTCAGTACAGTAATTACAACATACTTCCAGTAATAAATCGTACCTCAGATGCCCAGCTGTTAAAGAGATAAAGAAAAACTGGGTATATAGGAGAAATATGAATGAAAACAATATAAAACATTTCATAGATTCCTTAAATAAAGAACACTGGTAAGAAGTGTACACTGCACAGGGTGTTAATGCAAAATTTGATTCCTTTCTTAATATATTTCTAACACATTTCGAAGAAAGTTTCAAAAAAAAGGAAAGTTGTCAACACTCCCAACAGTGAATTGGGTAAGGGATGGATAACAGAGGGTATTGGAGTATCTAGTAAAACAAAAAGGGACCTTACTTAAAAGTAAGAGCATCAGATAATTATACACTGAAAGCTCATTATAAACTTTATTCTAAAATACTAAGAAATATAATAAGAAATGCCAAGAACAGATATATATCAGAGAAAACAGTGAATTCAGGCAATAAGATGAAAACTATTTGGAATATAATAAAAACTTAAATAGGAATATCTGTAAATCACTCTACAGACATAAAAGTAGAATAAAGTGGATCTGCGTATAGTGAAGCAGGGGAATTTTGTGAAATATTTAACAAACATTCAGTTATAGAGAAATTAGACACAGAAAAGCAATCCCCACACAGTGCCCTAAGACTTCTTCAGACTGTTTCCCCAAATAGATTTGTGGAGATGCAATTGCCACCAGTAACAGTCTCAGAAATAAATATACTCATGAAACAATTAAAACCTAAAAATTCTTCCGAGTATGACAATATTTCAAGTAAATTACTGAAAATATGTTCAGATTGTATCCATCATGTACTTGCCTACATTTGTAATGAATCATTAATTCAAGGTGTGTTTCCAAACAGACTAAAATACGCCGTTATAAAAGTTGTTTAAAAAAGGTGAAGCAATTACTTTCCGGATTTTCAAATTTTTTTGAAAAAGTCATGTATCGTAGAGTAATAAATCATGTTAGATAATATAATATCCTCACTAATTCACAATTTGGGTTCCAAAAAGGATCATCCGTAGAAATGGCTATATATTCATTTTTAATAATACTTTTGAGGAATTGAATAATAAAATGAGTCCTGTTTGAATATTTTGCGATCTTGCAACAACATTTGACTGTGTAAATCATGAAACACTTTTGAAAAAAAATTAATACTATGGTATATACGGAACGGCAGGTAAATGGTTTAAAATTAAATCATACTTGAAAAGTCAAGTGCATAAAGTTTCCATATTTTATTCTGAAACAGGTAAAGATGCTTCATCAGATTAGGAGAAAATAAAACATTGAATTCCATAAGGCTCTGTACTAAAACCCCTCCTCTTTTTGTTAAACATCAATGACCTCCCTGTAAACTTATCTAACAAAGTTAAGAGTGTTTTAATTGCAGATGACACTAACCTAACTGTGAGAAAAACACCAAACAGTAATCTAGAATTTAATTTAAATGAAGCACTTTGTGAAGTAGAAAATTGGTTTAAGGCAAAGTCATTATTAAATTTTGAAAAAATACATTATATTAGGTTTAAAACAAAAAATTATTCAGCCGGATTTACAGGTAAGCTGTAAAAATAACACAATCTTAGAAGCAAGGAATATATAATTCCTTGGTATTAAAATAGATGAGATACATATCACTTCACTACTGAAAAAGTTAAGTAGTGCCACCTTTGCAATACGAACACTTTCTCAAACAGCAGATCTAGAATTAACGAAACAGGTGTACTCCTCATATTTCCTGGCAGTGATGTCATATGGCATAATTTTTTGGGGAAACTCTTCACAAAGTAAAAAAAGTTTTCATAGCACAGAAAAGAGCTATTAGGATGCTGTGTAGGGTAAAACCAAGAACTTCTTGCAGACAACTTTTTAAAAAACTCAATATTCTTACAATGATTTCTCAGTACACAAATTCTCTTATGTGCTTTGTCATAAAACATTTTAACCTGTTTACATCTAATTCACAGGTACTCAATTTCAATACAAGAAACAGAAATAACTTACACAAAACACAAACATCTCTGTCATTAGTACAAAGAGGACTTAATTATTCTGGGATACATCTGTTTAATAAACGTCCCAAGAGTTTAAAACAGTTTGCAGATAATAAAAATATATTTAAAGAAAAGCTGAGAAATTATCTTATTGGCAGCTCCTTCTACTCCATTCAAGAATTTGAACAAAATATTAGTTGTATTCAATAAGGCCTTTTGCAAAACTCAGTTGGAAAAATTAATCTTTATTTTTATTCTCTTTATTTGCCCTTGTAACATATGATTGTTTTCGCTATGATTATCACTGATATTGTATGCATGTGTATTAACGATGACATTTTTCACATCCCAGAGGTCCTTCCTCAGCAGGGATTCATGAAACAAGATATATAAATAAATAAATAAAAATCAAAAATCAAAATGATCCTTGTACAGTTTGTCAGAATCAATCACGCCGCATTCTATAATCTGTATTCAATTCGTAGATTAGAAGTTTCTAAAGCCTTTTTTTGAAAATCTTATTTATTTTAAGAAATTCGTTTCAGCAATGGTCAATGCGTTCATTTTCATAAATTCATTAATTGTTTTGATCAATATTCAGAATATTCTTAGCCGATTAGATAGAACGCGTTTTAGCGTATATATTGTTAGAGTGAATTTGATTGCTTCATAGGTCAGGCGAGATTAATTATGTAGTGGTAGTCGCGTTTACAGAAGGACAAGCACAGCAACAGGTAGCGTCGATACACGTCAGTAGTTCAACGCTAGTCTTCAAGAGGTAGCCATTACGTGAGCACACATAACATGAGCAAAACATGAAATATTAATTTGATAGCGAAGGCCCAAGAAACATTTAGATGCCACGTTAAAAGTAATGCAGGAGGAGGAACGCGAACAGAGAAAAGAATAAGAAGGTGAAATCGCGAGTCACAATGTTCAAAAGATATAGACTGCAGCTTAGCATCAAGAAATGATATTAAATTGATATTTTTGCGTTTCGATGTTTAATATTTCGTTACAAAAGCAGTAACGTTTATATGAGAAGCGAACAAACCCTTTGAAGAAGTATAAATTCCGTTTTAATTTATCTTGGCAAAGTTATTTGGCCCGGATACTTTTTCACTAAAATAAAACTTAAATTTCGTGAAAATAAATAAGAAATGTGGTAAATAAAGAAGAAACTAAAGTATGAAGGAAAGAGTTTTTAGAATCGTTTATAAGAAATGAGTTTTTGGAATCGTTTGTAAGAAATGGAGTAAATTGAAATCATATCAATTGGCTGTACTCGAATATAACTGGTTCTACAGGTAAGTATTAAAATTAAAATGAGTAAAAGGAAACTGTAATGACAAGTTCATACTTGCAGGACATCTTCTGATAAAAAAAACTTAACGGTGTGTGTTGTGATTATGGCCACAAGTATATTTAACCGAAATAATTAATGTGTTAAAATTATTAACAATGCATGAAAAGTTATTTAAATATTCTCAATCTTTTTGGGAACCTTCGTGAAGTATGTCTTTACCGACGAAAAATAATCTGTAAGCTTTCATTGAATTTGACCACAACTTTGAAAATGACTCCTAAAATAATTAGCAACATATGTATTAAAACCAATAATATTCATAAAAATAATTGTAAACAGTAGTTTTATAATCCGACGGTTCTACACTAAAACATCAAAATCTGTAAGACATATTTAGAATTGATTGTTTGATACGAAACAAATTATGCATTCCAATATTTCATTACTAGTAGTCGTTTGCGTCGAAATTAAGAGCAAGTAAGATTGCTTTTTCCAACGTTAATGACCTCAAAAAATCCATTTCATGCGTTTTTCCAATATTTACTTGTTGCTTGTTTTGCGGGAAATTATTTTACTTTTAGTGCTTTTGATAAAATTACCGTCAACCGTAAGCGACAAAGTCAGCTGATATAATAAATTTTAAACAGATTAATTATGTGTTACAAGGCTGACAACAAATGAATGTGTAAACATTGTTTCGCTATAATAATACAAATTGATCGACAATTAATAATACAGCTAAAAAAACATTTCAACACAATTGCTAGCAGTTTTGATAAAAATCAAATTTCAAGGATATCATTACTGCAAAAAAAATGATGATGCCATGAACCGAACCAGCGTTCATAGATCTTGCACCTTTTAAATATTAGTAGCAAAATTGCATTTAGAAAAACTCAAATTTCTGGACATTTATTCACCCACGGACAACTAATATATCAATGAAATTCGATTATTTTAACCTTCATAGGTTCTGCAAGTCCTGAAAGTTCTCAGCTCTTATAACTTAAGACTCTCCATATTTATGAAAAAAATATGGTTTCTCAACTTAAGGATTAACATAAGTCTTTTTTAACGGTCAATTTTTTATCAAAATCGTTGATTGCATTTGTGATCATCTGCTCATAAGACGAATAGAAGGTAAGTTGTTTATATCATATTGAGTAACAGGCTCTTTTGTTGGATTTTTCCTTCTTTAGCTTAGCTACAGAGACTCTATATTTGACAGAAAGGGAATCCAATTAATTCTTATTCCAGATT
This sequence comes from Vandiemenella viatica, assembly GCA_031002005.1. Classification (NCBI taxonomy): domain Eukaryota; kingdom Metazoa; phylum Arthropoda; class Insecta; order Orthoptera; family Morabidae; genus Vandiemenella; species Vandiemenella viatica. The sequence goes on along the minus strand of JARYHS010000397.1, from coordinate 5,724 downwards.
TATTGATCATTACAAGACTGACGTAGATTTTCGGTTCTCTTTTTCACCTGTACCAGACAGCGACATGGTATTCAAAGTCGGAATATACTTCTCATTTTTATGCACTCAGTATGAAGTTACGATAATTTTGTAAATAATGTTGATGTTGGCTTTTATTTTCTGACCTCTTTGATAGACTTTGGCCGGGAAATAAATATCAACCTAATGGAACAGCAAGGTAGGTGGGAGTTTTGTTGTACTGATTTTTATTTTTTGGCGGTTGGGGGAGACTGTTTAGTGCTGAGCCACGTCCCGGTCACAAAATGCCTCAGCTTCCGGTAAGGAACGGGAAGGAATTCACCCATGACTTTTTAAAGAAACTATTTCAGCGAACCTGGAGTGACTTAAGGAAACCATGGAAAATTGAAATCAAAGAGTCCAAACCGGTATCGAACTCTTTTCCTCCTTACTGCCACACCACCCTATCACCCACGCGGCTCGCTATTAATATGGACAGGCATGGAAACTAATTAAAAGTCAATAAAACTCATTTTTATGCAATAAATAGCTCCATTTGGCCTTTTCGGTCATGCAGCCAGGTACTATTATGAATGTATGTTCTCACGACAAGTGAATTTATTAATCCTATTAATTAAGAACCTCTCAGTATTGACGACACGCCATAACTCTCGGTTGGAATTATTCATGCCCCCGCCCGGATTCAAACTTGCACCCTCGGTACACGAAGCCAGAGCTCTATTCTCTACACTACCGGAATCGATCAAACCAGCATCAAAGTAGGAAAGAACGGCAAATAAGAAGAAAATACAATTCTTCAACGTTTCGTTATGGTGCGTCTTGGCGTTTCTTTACGGTTTCCATTCTACACACCAACCACTTGGAAACTCTCCAGCGGAAATTTTTGAGGTCTTTCTTGTATGTTCGCAAGTAATAGCAGGTCGATTTTAACAAGTGAAAGCATTTACCAGTTTCTTCGGTGTATGTAATCACGGGAAGTAATTTCTTTCTGCTTACACTCCTAAAACTTATTTTGTTATCTACACGACCATCACTTCTGTACACCCTTCACCCATTTTAATGCTGCAATATTCCCCTCTCCTCTTTTTTCTCAATTGCCTGTCAACTCTAAAGAAGAACTTCACGCAACCGGAAATTGCTGGATCCTACAATGAGAAGGAAAGACCGAAAACATAGCGCTGACGAGACATGAACTAAATATAACGTTTATAAACGGTGGCTTTAAGAAATAATTCTTACCGTAACCATTTTAGTGTTGGAAGATTCAATAATTGTGTCTTGCCATGAAAATAAAATTTGTAGCCTATTTTAGTAAAGCGATATCTAATATACGGTCATCATGTTTTCAGAAGGAATATGACTTTAACACAGTTGCAATGTTTTTAAAACATGCGTATTTGGAGGTTAATTCATATTAGAGTACTCTTTATAAGTATTATCACTTTTCCAAAATTTATGCACTGAGAAGTCTAAAATTTAACTATAACCCGTTTCATATTTCGAAAACTTGATTTATTTTTCTTGTTGATATGAATTCAATTTCCTTTAAGTTTCAAATCCACGCCGATAAGCAGAAAATATGGACATATTCTTATTTTAAATTCTTTCCAATTTGTTGGACTAGTGCTTTTTTGGCTTCGGACTTTTCGCCTCGTCGACGTCGAGAGGGGAGAAAGGACTGGCGGCAATAAACGGGAAGGAATTCTACCATGGCCTTTTAAAGGAATCATCCCGGCATTCAACTGCCGTAATTTGGGAAACCATGGAAAACACAAATCTGCATGGCCGGACGGGGATTCGAAACCCGCATCCTCCCGATTGAGAGGCCAGCTTGTCACCACTCACCCATCACGCTTTGTGTTGGACTAGTAATGTAATACAACTAGTTTTGTATTTTCAGCCATTATCTTTCAGTTATAAGTTTTATTTAAGTATGAAACAAATTTACCATTAAACCTTACTGATAATAACTTTCGTTTGAGCCAGTTATAAAGATAAAAGACATGTAGGAATTAGCATCAAACTTTTGTCTTAAATTTATTCTGTGTGACTAATAGCCTCCATTTTTTTAGCACAGTGCTACCAACTTCAACAACATTCATCAAGTAACTAATGCATAACGACAGGTTCAAAAAAGAAATTATCATCCCTTGAACGATTAGAGAAAATTGTTCAATAAATCACAATTATACACTCTTCGCCTAAGTAAATCGTGTGTAGAATCTTTTACTTTCGTCTCTGTGCCGTTACACAGTTTATTAGTTCTTTGAAACCAAAATAAAATGAGTTTTCTGTATGGCATAAGGGTTTCCTTTTTATCCACACATCGTTGGCGAGATAAAAATAAAATATATTCGTTAACTGGCGACTGCCAGCAATGGTCCAGTTGTTATTAATGCGTTTACCTTTGCAGGATTTCCGTAACATATTTACTATTACCCGCGTTTCCGTTCATTATTTCTCCTTATATAAGTATTGCTAACTAGTAAGAACATTATACGCGCTTAACTTGTTTAGTTGCGTTAATTAGCTTGTTTGGTGATGAATCCTTGAATTTTTTTTTGTGAATGTACTTTTTGTACAGAAATGCCAATTAACGGGAGAAAAAACATGAATGTTGCGATGGCTCTAAATTAAAGTCTGATCTGTATTGTGGCAGTACGTGACATTTCCTTTCCATTTATTATGTGTTAAATTACGTTTACTTTATGAAATACACTATTTTTCTCGTCGATCATCGCATTTTCTAAACTTGAGATTCATTCTATATTGTTCATGTATTTTGAATGAAAATTAATTTTCAATATTTTCAAATGTATTTATATGTTAGTATAATCTGCGTCATGTCGAAGGAAGTGATCGGAAATTTGGAATTACATGTTAGTACTCTCAAACGACCTTCATATATCTTATCTAAAACTTTCTGTCTCTTATAAATTAGTTGAGAGATTGCCATTTCCGGAATGATTATATTTATTTACAAGCACATTTCTTTTTATTAGTTTTTAAATTTGTTACAATTATGTTGTATATGATGCTAATAGTATTATTTGTTCTGATTTGATACTAACCATACACCACACCATCCATCAGGTCACCTTTCAGTAAGACAATTGGTTCTGTATTATTGACCACGTTGATAGTGGCAGAACTGATGCCGGAGACTTTTTCATATGTAATTGAAAGTTTAATAATCTTATTTCCATAAACAGGTCCACAAACAGCTATGTGGATTGCTACACGGCGCTGTCCCTTACACAGGGATTAGTTTCACTGTACCTGTTGTTCACGAATAAGGATAGATAGTCTTGTTAGAATAATAAATTTCATTAAGTTCAAGAAATACTCGTTTAGTGCAATTATCAACGCAATGTTCGGTACCAATCATATCGTAGCATTGTCATTAACAATGGACTTCGATCTTATTAAAGACTGCAAGGCGAAGTTTTTAGATAGTTAGTTCACTTAATTTCCATTATTCACAACTTTTACAGTCATTATCCCTAGTATGTGACAAAGCTTCACATTTTAACTGGATATTACTGTAGGATTAATGTGTCCCGCTAACACCGAACAGTTCAGAGATGTTACTATCCAAACTATCCTGTCCTCTTCTTGACGACTTCCAACTTAACTCTTGCGGTTACATGTGCATGCCCTCTCTCCACGAATTACAACTAGTAACGAAAAAAGACAATATGTTCACTGCTCAGTCTATCAACTTGCATCCCATCACCAGCGTCCCTTACTTCACGTGACCCTAACTTTCCAATCTCGAATTTCCTTGAATAAACATTATTTCAAAGATATTACAATATGTTGTTTTGGCCATTTTACTTCCTCTGGTACTTTATGAATTTTATCAAATGATATTAGTATTTATTTAAAAACTTTACTCAAATTAATACAAAATTGCGTGCCAAATTTTTAAACAACGTCTATGTAATAGTAACTTTACAGTATGCCTTTATTTCCTGGTAATTAATTGATAGAAATCTTATATGGTGGGAAGCAGGTGACTCTTTAAGTAGTATCTTTTTGTCTTACCTATCGCCCGATTTTGTTATTCCCTGGACAAACTGGTTTATTAACTTAAAAAAGAGGGTATTGATGCTAGGATATATGTTTGTGTTGAAGTATTTCTTGGCGTGCCGTGCACTCTATCCGGTGTATTTGGATCGTGGTGTGTTGTTTCCGCGGTGTCGCCGTGTATGGTAACGAGGGTGCGGCCTCTCTCCATTCACTGTCGGCGCGATGTCGCCAAAGGTCAGAGTGCACAGCGACCGCTACACACGCCACAGAAACATCCCTGCTCATCCCTGCGGTACAAGGCATTCGAACGGGACTTAAAATCAGAGGTGAAAATCGAAATAGTATGCCAGTGACCTGGGTTTTAATCTCACTGGATCTGGATGCTTACGAGGTCTTGACCATAACAGGGTCATACGCTCCGAACGACTAAAAGATAACAGCGTATTTTCAGATAAATTTTCTTTGACTTCGACTGTCAGAATTATCTGAGGCAGTATCATTTGATTTTATTTCAGAATACACGGAATCGGAACAATTTCTTTAACAACATCAAAAGGTGACATCGTTAGTGAATCCAATTCTAAACTGCTTTAGAGCCCATAAAAAAATTAATAAACAAAACTCTATATTGACTAACCGCTATGTAACAGCTGCAACTAACCCCAATTGAATCGCATTCTTCTCAGTCAGTCAAATTAGCACTGAAGTCAGGTTCAAGATAACTGCAGTCTGAGATAGCATACATAATTTTAAGCTTTATGAATTTTTTAAATTAAAGAGAATGATAAAATTAATGTAGTTACTACCTAATAGTCATGTGAGGGCAAGAAATGGAACTTAACCGATGTCAAATAAGTCTGGAATGGCAGGTCATTACAAAGCGTACAACGTCCCATAAGATCAAGGAAAGGTTCGCTTCCCAGGAAGATAATTTACCAGAGGACTAATTTTCAGCTGAAATTTTAAAGAAAAAATATTCTAGATTCTTGTTTTATTTTATTTGTAAGCCATAGCTAATTCTTTTACATCTCTCTCACTTTATTTGCCTTCTTGTCTCCTTCTAGCTATTAACTACCTTCCCCTGCACTTTGCCATCCTCTTTCGATCTGCTATACTCACGCACAGAAGTACTGTAGATCTAGGTCCAGACAGCCGACCAGTTATCGTTATTACAACTGTCAGCACCATACCACGTCCTTCCCACAACTGTGAACTCTGGCGTTTTCATTAAGTCAATGTTGTACCGTAATCCTGCCTGTTATTTAGCTCTGAATATTGTTTAACATGTACTCTCGTCATTTTGGTGTGTTTTCTTAACACCCAGGTCAAAGAATAGAATTCTGACAACTCCTAATCTATCCCCGACAACATACAAAATTAGCATTTACGTCCGTTGGAAGTAAACTGAATTAAAAATGTACGTTTTTAGTTCCAAGAGATTACAGTTCGAGGTCTATATTTGTAACATGTTATACCTCAGTATTTAAGAAAATATTTCACATCACAAGTGGAGAAAATTTCACACAAGTTTTTTAATCACTCTCGTTTATCAGTACGGACCGGTAAAAGAAATACCGGAAGTCGATATAACACAAAAATTACCAGTCACTGATAGTTTCAAGCAAACACGTCAATTATTCTCGTCTTCGTTATTCAATGCAATGAATAATTTTC
>JARYHS010000395.1:0-47837 GCA_031002005.1 Vandiemenella viatica | reverse complement strand
GATGCATTCAATGTGTCGAAAAAATTGTCTCATACTAGTTAGCTGAATGCAGGCATATAAATTTCTTACACTCAATGTTAATAGGATTACTTCCCCATTACGGCTTGCAGAATTGCGTCAATTCATTTATGATTCTCAGGCTGATATAGTGTGTTTACAAGAAGTGTTATTTGATGTGTTAAATCTTCCTGGATATTCATTGTTTTTCAATATTGCCACTGAACTAACAACCGGTACGGCCTTGATCTATCGAGAAGGAATTCCGCTGTTGAACTTCGAAACCTTAGATGATGGTCGAGGTATAGGATGTACCTTTTACGATATTGCCTTAATCTTTCTTTATGCTCCTTCTGGATCAGGTCATTCATCCGACCGCGCGCGGTTTTTATAAGGAAGATGTTGTTGTATTTACTTCGACGGGAATCCGCGGAAGATTTTGCTGGAGGCGATTTCAACTGCGGTCTTACGTCCTGTACATCAGACTCCCATTATAATTACTGTCGTGAACTAAATGATATGGTGACGTCCGTTGCATTTGCGGGACGTATGGATTTGCAGATATCCAACACAGGGTGCGATTTAAGTATTTTACAGCAACTTCCGTAGCCGTTTGGACCGCTTTTATCTATATGCCCCAATATGTGATCAGCTTCTCTCAATTGATGTTATTCCTGCCAGCTTCACAGATCATTGTGCAGTCTCAATGACTTTTAACCACGTTCCCCAGCATGTTCATCTTTCACGCCCCCTATGGAAGCTTAATGTTTCACACCTCAACGACCCCTCTCTGGAAGACGTAATTGCTCACAGTGTGGACGCAGGCGATTCGTTCACAAGCGCAGTATCCCACTCTTCTTGAATGGTGGGTTACCATTGCAAAACCAAGGCTTCGATCTGCGCTCAGGGCGTTTTAGTGTTGAAAAGGCAGCTGAAATACGGCGGACTAGAGAATTTTATTATGCTGTCCTTCGTGATCTATATGATAGTGCTCGGACAGCACCTTTGAGGGTAATTGATGTACACCGTGTGAAGGCTAAAACTCTTATAATTCAAACGAAGGGAACTGGATGGCGTTCGGTTGCGCGCCCAGCCTCGTTCAATCCTCCAGGATGAGTTAGCCTCTATGTACCACCTTATTCGGATTCACAAGCGATCTCAGAAGAAGTGCCTTACTGCAATTTATTCTCTTGACGGGAATGAGAGGTCCTTCTCAATGTGATATGATGCGTGAAATTTATCACTACTTCTCCGAGCTTTACACTGCAGTTGATTCCGATGGCCTATCGTCTGCTGATTTTACTTCTCTCCTTAATAATATCGTTACACCTGCTCACCAAGAGGAGTTTCTTTCAATATTTCATCGTGAAGATATATTTAACATTGTGAATCATTCACCCTCCCACAAGTCGCCTGGCGTCGATTGTATCCCAAAAGAGTTTATGTTCGCTTCTGGCCTCTGATAGGGGATACGATAACTTCTATAGTGAATGAAGTAATGCATGGGTGTCAAATTCCGCTTTCCTTTAAAGTTGCTAAGATTGTGTTAATTCCCAAAAAAAGCGGGACGTTTGCATGTTGATCAGGTTCGCCCTATATCACTCCTAAACTATGATTATAAAATAGTAGCGCGAGCGGTAAATAGTCGACTAGCGGCCTTGTTGCCTGACATCATTGCGAGTCATCAAAGTTGTATTCCGGGTCGTACTCTCTTGACTACTGTTGTTGAATGCCGCGATCTAATCTCGATTGCTTCCACCGTCCAAATGACAGGTGCCTTGCTTTTTATTGATCTTCATCAGGCGTTCGATCGCGTTAATCATGAGTTTTTAATGAAGTGTTAACGGCTGTTGGGTTTAACGGTGATGTACGTCGGATAATTACTTCCTTAATTACTGGTATTCAGGTATCTATTGATGTAAATGATCGTCTTACTTCCCCTATAGAGGTTTGTCAGGGTGTCCTGCAAGGGAGTCCCTTATCGATGTCGTTATTTGTTCTTTTTCTGGAATCGTTACTGCGATGTATAGCTTCTCGTCTGAGTGGCTGGTCGCTGCTTGGAGAAAATATTACAGTCCGCGCGTATGCGGACGATGTCATGGTGCTTCTTCGCACTCCTGACGAAATACCGGTGCTTAAAAAAGTGTTGGATGCCTTCTGTTGTCTTACGGGTACACATATTAATGAACAAAAATGTTTCTTACTGAAATTGCGAGGATTTGAGGCGGTTGAGGTTCCATGGGCCTCGACAGTATCTCGTCACCGATCGTTAGGCATTATAATCGACAATTGTCTGTTGAAGATGGCCGCAATCAATTGGAAATCTGTTACGGATAAGATTCAGGGAACAATCAATGAACACGAATCCCGTTCTCTCTCCCTCCTTCACAAATTCAGTGTCCTGGAAACCTATGTGTTGAGTAAAGCTTACTTTGTAGCACAAATTTTTCCCCTTCCTGCGATGATGTTCCACAAGCTGAAAAGTTTATCTGGCAGATTTATCTGGCGACACGCCATATATAGAGTCCGTTATGAAGTTATGGCGCGCCCCCGTCTGTTAGGAGGTTTGGGTCTTCCTGACATTCGGATCAAGGCTGCTGAGTTATATATTCGTCGCACTATTCTAACTTGTTTACGTGCTCCTCGATCAGTAACAGCACTCCTTTTCGACTGTCTCATGCCAGCAAGCTTAATACCTCCTGTATATATTGGTAGGATTCATTATAAATTAAGGCATGTTAGGATATTTTTTCTTGATGTTTGCTATATAGGAAGGGACATCCTTTCCGAAAGGCACCTTTCCGTTAAGATGTTGATACGTCGCTGGTGTTTCTTCTGTGGAATCCTTATCGCCAACAACAGATTGGAAGGTTGTCTGGTCAAACGTTAGTCTTCCTGTATTTCCGATGGAAGTGGCGTCCTCATGGTACCAGGTGGTTCATGATCTTATTCCTACAAATGTTCGACTTTTTCGTATTGGCCTTCATGAGACAGACCGCTGCAATCGTTGCCATGAATTGGATACCTTATACGATAGATTGACCCTCTGTAGTCATGGACATTGGAGCTGGCTTCGTCGGCAATTAGCTTTTCTCCTTCGTACGACGGAGGCTACAATTTCCGGTGAGATTCTCTTGCGTCCCGACTGTACATACTTTCCCAGGACGAAGAATAATACCATTATGTGGTTAGCCGGACATTATATTCATTATATGATAATAAGCGGGTTTGACGCTGATCCTTGTGCCTTCTCTCACTATATGGCAACGGCGCATTGGAAATGGCGTAGAATGCCACATTATCGTGAGCTGTTTGCAAATATGCTACATCTTGTTTTTAATCGACAAGGAGTTGGATGATTTGGTGAACCAAAAATTGTGTTGCAGCTTACTCCTGTTCTGTAAGCCAGTCGTCACGTATTGTGAAAACAGGATTCCAATATTATAAAAAAATTTAGTGTTGTGTCGCAGGCACAACTGGAATTCATCAAATGTAATTATATATATATATAAAAGGGGTGGTGACGGCTCAACTGCGTAGTCACATTGATAAATAAAGTCTACATTTTAGTTCAGCGTGTCGGCTAAATCTAATGGTATTATTATTGTAAAACTGTAAAATATTACTCTGTAAAAGGATAATGGAAAATATTACTAATGATATCATGTTTAAATTACTGATGTTATTCTGTAAATGGAAATATATTAATTGTAAGTACTTATATGTTATAAATTGGAAGAAACTAATTGTATTATAACTTTGTAAGATTATATTATTGATGTTATTCTGTAAAATGAATATGGTCAGCAGTTAATAAAAAAAAAAAAAGTGGGTAAAGCGCTTGCTTACGAACTTCGTGGTCTCCGGTTCAAATCTCCGTGGAGGCTAAGATTTTTAAAAATTGTTTTTCATCGTTAGAGTTAGGCCTGGGCCGTAGGTTATTTGGATTGAATGTTAAACTGTAGATATTAGAAAGTTATGGGTGCAATGCGAGGCAAATCGTAGGTAATCTTGCAATGTTGTAGGTGTACACTTTTTTACGTTATAATCATCCCTCAGGAGTTGTTCGCAGTCAGTGTGTGAGTGTGAACCACAGTAATATTATTATAAATACGGAAGTAAGTGTCTGTCTTTTTGTTACGTTTTTACGACTAAATGGCTATATCGATATTGATGGAATTTGATAAGAAAATCTGTATGAAGGGAGCAGGATATTTTTTTCCAGTATGATTAACAGTTGTAGTCACGAAATTTTGAGACCTTATCGAATGGTGACAGAAATATGTTGGAAACTAATTGTCTTCAAGGGACAGGTTCGACGGTACAATTATATAGTGATAGCTTCCTGTCATATCATTCCGACTCGATATTGTTTGGGACCAATCCTTTAATTCTGGCAAAAAAATTCTTAATCCACGCGTACGAAGTCGCGGATACGGGCTAGTAGATTTATAATAGTATAGATATTTGTAAATATGCTGTTAGCTTAGTGTTTTTTAATATATATTTTTTTTGTTAGCATTGATTTTCTTTGGACACTCCTTACACTATCGGATGACATAAGTCCATTAATCTTTGCAAGATTTCTTCTGTGTTGGCTAATAAGATAGCATATTTGCATATTTGAGATGGTTAATGATTTTAAATGATGCCATCTTCTTCCTCTTTAGCTCTATTAAACTCGGTTTATGAATTATAATGTCCAATAAAGTGAAAGCACACGTCCTTTGCATAGACCATTCTGTATTCTTTGTACGGAATGCTGGTGGCCAATTAATTTAATAAATAACAATTAATGTTATTGTGTTTAAGCACCTATCTTTCCTTCCCATAATATAATATGATTGAGGGGACTTATCTTACAACCATAATGTGTCAGAGATCCTAAACAGATATCTTCCATTAGCTTTATAGTTTGAGATTAATAATTTAATATTTTGTGAATTCACAATAACAACTAAACTATGTTGATTGTCGATTGACTTACCAACTTTTTCAGCACCGTTTTCGATCTGATCATTGTCAGCAAGTCATCAGTCAATGTGCTTTCCTAGGAGCATAGTAAAAAAAATTAATACAAACAACTAAAATAATCACTGAATTTGAGTTTTAAAGATAATATACAACTCTGTAAGAAGCATTTATTTCCAACTGATTTCCATATACCTCTTCTATAGCTTTCAAGTCTTGTTCCTTCTCTTCATCAACTGTTCCTTTTCCCCACGTGACCTGAAACGAAAAATTATTTTTTATTTCTTTAGAAGGACTAAATCCAAAACTAATTTTTGTCTTTTGCAGCGTTACATAGCTGTTGCTGAAAACATTAAAATCATAAAGTATCTGCAGACACTATTCCTTGTTTGGGGGTACAAACTATGGCAGTTTTAATTAGAGGAAACATTCTTAAGACAGGGATTAAAAATTCTTAAATAAAATACATAATTTCAGACATCTTGCCCGCTTTATGAAGTCGGGAGTGCTAGCGGGGGTTACGTAATTAAGCATTCTTTCTAATTTACGGTTATTAAGAGAAACTAATGAGTTGAGGTTTTTAAGTGCAGCATTAGCATAACGACGCCGCAGCTTCCGTTTTTGGATTTTTACGATAGCAGACAGAAAGCGTCCTTCACTCGGAGCCACTTCCTTTATGACACTTCCGAATTTGTTCCGTTGTTAAAAGGAATTTATTAGCGCTGGTGCAGGGCAAGCAACTCGCGGTCCAGTTAATACGCTCTGCTAACGGATGAAAAAAGAAACTCCCGTCTGTAGTGGGAAGATATGCAGTGGAAGAATATTGCGAGCTAGGACCAGATTAACGAAACGACTGCTGTACACTAATGCGCGATGTAGGAACCTTATTACAAACGTAAAATTATTTAGAATTAAAAAATAGTTGAAAACTCTGGTAGTGAGATTAGGTAGAAGTTTATTGTTATTATTTGCGATACAGCATATTCACCAGTGAATATTTCTCTACACACCAATTTTTTCATTACATGAATTTTCACTTTTAATTCTTCTAATCTTTGGTTATAATTGTTCAGAAGATTTCTCGATAGTTTATCCCAGTCCCTGACACCTCTGCCTACAAATGAAAACTTCTCCACTTCCTGTCTGAAACCATGTGGTGGTTTCCTTCTGTTCTCAGATTTAATCCTGATTCTTCACCCAGTATCCATTCAGGCCTCGTTATCATTGCATGGCGAATATACTTACACCTCTCTCTTCATCCGTATCCTTATTTCGAAAGACACTTACTCCATATCATATCATCACTATGTTCTACCGTAACATTCACAAACAAATCTGTCTTTCTTTCTTTACATCCCTTCCAACTTCCCTATGTGATACACGCAATGTTAATCCTATACTACACCATCATAGTTGACCAAGATTTTGTATCCCATTTTCTCACTTTCCTGGTATATCCTTTCATCACTGTCTACCTGCTCAATTTACGTCTAACTGATTTTACTGTCAGTTGGTATGCAAAGGTATTTACAATTTTTTTTCTCCACCTTACAATCATGTAAATCATTATTTTTTGTGTGTGTCTAATAAGCTGATTCTTTTAGTGTTTGCCCTCATTTTATTTTGTCTTACAAAAATAAATATCCCGAACAGATACATTTCTTTCTGCTCAAAATTCTATCTTGTTCTATTCCTGACATACAACATTATGTCATCGGCAAATACTGGAAAAAATATCCTGTGCCCTTCATACAGATTTCCTTATAAAATTCCATCACAACGATATAGCCATTTAGTCGTCAAAACGTAACAAAAAGACACAGAATTACTTCCGTATTTATAATAATATTACTGTGGTTCACACTCACACACTGACTGCGAACAACACCTGAGGGATCATTATAACGTAAAAAAGTGTACACCTACAACATTACAAGAATACCTACGATTTGCCTCGCATTGCACCCGTAAGTTTCTAATATCTTCAGTTTAACATTCAACCCGAATAACCTACGGCCCAGGCCTGACTCTTACGATGAAAAACAATTTTTAAAAATCATATCCTCCACGGAGATTTAAACCGCAGACCACGACGTTCGTAAGCAAGCGCTTTAAACACTGAGCTGCCAGTCCACTACACGGAAACACGGTACGGAGACGTCCATACCCAACGTGTCTGTCTATCGCCGTATTTCGAAGTTATGAGAATCAATTTCCAACATATTTCTGTCACCATTCGATAAGGTCTCAAAATTTCGTGACTACAACTGTTAATCATACTGGAAAAAATATCCTGTGCCCTTCATACAGATTTCCTTATAAAATTCCATGACAACGATATAGCCATTTAGTCGTCAAAACGTAACAAAAAGAAAGAGACTTACTTCCGTATTTATAATAATATTACTGTTGTTCACACTCACACATTGACTGCGAACAACACCTGAGGGATCATTAAAACGTAAAAAGTGTACACCTACAACATTGCAAGACTACCTACGATTTGCCTCGCATTGCACCCCTAACTTTCTAATATCTACAGTTTAACATTCAATCCTAATAACCTACGGCCGAGGCCTGACTCTTACAATGAAAATTTTTTTAAAAAAATCTTAGCCTCCACGGAGATTTGAACCGGAGACCACGACGTTCGTAAGAAAGCGCTTTAGCCACTGACCTGCCAGTCCACTACCCGGAAACACGGTACGCAGACATACATATCCAACGTGTCTGTCTACCGCCGTATTTCGAAGTTATGAAACAACATGTGTTATTTATACAGATAATTTTTCAACCAAATGTAGACAGTATTTTTCTCCTTGTTTCAAAGGATAAGTGTGCAAAGTTTCATCGAGATCAGATGAAAACTGTGGATTTGTATGAAGAACAAACAAACAAACAAACATACATTCATCTTTATATATAAAGATTGTAACGCCAATGCAATTGAAATTGTTGTTTTATTTTCCGAACGCGTTTCGCTTCATTTGCGAAGCATCTTCAGCGGTTTTGTTTGTGGGAATTTACACATATAATTATATTTGTTCTATTTTACAATTTAAAAATGAAAATTGTGGTATATACAGATTTAAGCTTACTTAAATTTTTCTTAGGTCACATATGCCTATAACTGTACAGCGTTTTAACATCAGTTATGTTTGTAGCTGCAGTATAAAGATAAAGAACTTTGGGAGACTTAAGGCTACTACCACACACAAAAACTAGTGGTTTGCGCAAGGTAGTTCTGGCAACAATAAATATAGGGACTCTCATGTCTATTTTCATATAAGGTCTACCACTTTCATCCACCATATTTATCACACCCCCACAGCTACCGACATAAACCACCGTAGTGTACGACTCCAGGCTACTACCACAGGCAAACGCCAGTGGTCTGCGCTTGGTAGTTCTTATCCTGCTGCAAGGTGAAATATAGTGGCACACATGTCTTTGGTCGAAATATGAAAGTGTCCCAGGTCGACCAGTTTCAACCACCATATCTCCCACATCCCCACAGATACCAACAGATACCAACATTCGGCCTACGTTGTGAACGATGGGTGACTCCATGCAACTCCACTTACAAACATCAGTGGTCTGCGTTAGGTAGTGGCTGCAAAGTGAAATATGGTGTCATACACGTTCTTGGTCGAAATATGAAAGTGTCCTATGTCAATCACTTTCAACCACCATATCTCCCACACCCCCATAGCTACCTACATGCAACCACCATGTGTACAATTGGAGACTTGAGATCACTACCACACACAAATACGAGTGATCTGCGCTATGTAGTTGTGTTAACAAATTTAAATATACGGATACACATGTCTTTGGTCGAAATATGGAAATGTCTCAGATCGACCACTATCAACCACCATATCTCCTACCCTCCCACAGTTACCGACATTTGGCCAACGTTGTGCACAATAGGAAACTTCATGTTACTGCCACACAAAAACACTAGTGGTATGCTGTAAGTAGTGGAGGTAGTACAGTGAATTATAAGGACACACACGTCTATATATATATATAAATAATTTTTACATGATGTTTGAAGGATTTTATCATAAATTGTTTGAGTAATCATTGGGGCTTGCTTGTTTACAATATTATTACTATCTAGGCCCATTCCTTCTATTCATAGCATTGTTGCATATTTTATGCAAAAGACTAATAATTCATTTGCTCATAGTTCCACGGCGCTCAACGTATAAACAAGTTACAACTATTCATTAATGTGGTGGAAACCTTTAACTATCGTGCTTGCTACCTGGAACTACAATAGTTTCAGTTCAGTTCCGTATAATACCATATCGTTGACACGTACCCGGGATAACATTTCAAATACCAGAAGTAACTTAACTTTAAATGAATACTTAATTTATAAGCTCTACGTTGTCACACTAAAAGTTAAACGTGCCTTATTTTACTCCTGGGACCATGGATGGTAGAGTGATCGATATCTTTCAAAATTCGATCAATAGTTCCTAAGTGAATCGCTTTAAACGTAAAATGGATGCTAATCTGTGAATACTTTTAACTTGATTTCTCAGCTTATAAACGCTGATTGCACTCCTTTGAACTCCTGAATTTGATATCCAAAATGTGGGCCCTATACTACACCACCATATTCAAGCAGTGGCCTGACCAAAGTTTTGTAACTCAGTTCCCTTAGTTCTCTGGTACATCCCCTCAACACTCTCTCCAACTAGTGAAGGACTTTGTTTTCCTACTTTCTGTCCAATGTGTCCTGCCAAAAAAGTCTTATAATAATAATTAACTTTTAGTTTTTATCTGTATACCTAACAAGTTGACTTTTCTTTGGATTCATCTTCACCCCATGTTTACCATCCCAGCTAGACATAATGTCCAGAGCATCCTGCAGATGTTCCAGTGTTCTACCCTTTTGATCCTATTCTGTATCATCATGTCATCTGCAAACAAACTAACTTCTGATAGTAAAGCATCAAGACAATCATTCAATAGTATAATGAATAGCAATGGTCTCAATATTGTAACATGAGGGACTCCCATTTTCACTTCTACTTCTTTTGGTACTGCAGTTCCAATACCGAATTTTTTCTTTCTACTTTTAGGAATTCGTCTATACAGCAAATAATTTTTTCATCCACTCCAATAGTTTTTACCTTGCTTCTCATCCTTTTACGGCTCATCCTGTCAAAATCTTTTGAAATATCTAATGCTACACTATGAGTCTGGCTTTCCTTATCAATTTCATCTGATGTAGGCCTATCTTTCGTATATACTACAGATTGAGATTTGCAAAAATATCGTTGCTTAAAGTCATGTTGTCGACTTGAAATCCACTTACGTTCTTCAAATCCATTTCTGATGTGTTTCCATATCTCGATTAATTTAAATATAACTGAAGTGAAACTGACTGGCCTCTAATTATCGATCCTATTTGTCACCCCTCCTTTCTGGACCGATACGACCATCATCCTTTTCCATTATTCTGTTAAGCAGCAAGTATTCAGACTCAATTTAAAGACGGTTTCAACTTAAGGTACAGTGTCAGATCCTGCTATCTTTAAAACATCCGTAATACTATTTACTACACCAGCCCTTGCTTTTTCAGCTTTCTTAATTTCTTCATGATATCCTCAGGATGAATTTTAGATTTTATCGTTTGTTGATTTATGCTTGTGTGGATAAGTTCGTCCTCATATATACACCCTCCCATTCTTGGATCACTGTCCCTAATGGTCTCACTAAACCAGTTACATAAAATCTCTGCCTGTTTTCAAATCCCCAATAACATCTTTTCCATCTTTATGTATAACTAGCAGTTACCCGCGACTTCGTCCGCGTTGAAGAGTATTGTAATATAAGATTTTCCTGAGAGGTTTGGTTGCTCAGTGGTTAGGGCGTCCAACTGAAGATGGAAAAGTCCCCAGCTTGAATCCCAGTCTCGGAGAGGATTTTCAAAGGTCCTTAGCTCGACCTTCACATCGGGCATAGGTTGTGTGACTTGAATTACGCCACAATGCTCACTTGGTTCTGATTCCGTGTTGAACTGTGGGTCCTCTATGTCCGGTAGGATTACTGGGTTACATTAAGAGGCTACGAAATGGACTGATTGCGGAGACGTAAAGAAGCCTTGTCACCAGGTCAATACGACCATACAATTTATTTTAGAGCTATTTTTATTAGTAATAGTAGTAATAAATGTTGCAATAAAATAACAAAAATCTATTTATGTTCCACACTTCATTGAATTTTTAAAACAGTAAAAATATTCTGTTTGTAAGGAGTATTTTCAGTTTAATATATCCGTATATACAATATTGAGGATTTGCCTCCTAGGTTTTGCCTATTTTCATAGCCCTAGTTTTCTTACATTTCTTTGAAAGATTTGAATTTCGTTTACCCAGCATCTCTTAAAATTACTTATTTCATCTCGCGAATAAAAATTAATATAGTTTTAATTAATGGAAGCTCAAAACGTCAAAATATTAGCAATACATTGATGGAATCGACTAAATATCAACAACAACAAAATACTAACATATTGTCTCTGGTTTACTATAGTTCATTCGTTTCGAACATTAATTCTGCGCTAAAATACTAATTTCAATGTTAAAGTAGTAATAGATTGTTTCTTCATAATTGGTTCCTCACTCTGCAAACAGAATTGAATGACAACCGGCGAATTACCACTCCGCTTGTCCGCCACTCCATTATCTGAATAAAACATTGATAAATTTCAAAATTTTACTTCGGGCAACGCCGCATGGTTCTGCTAAATCGTCCAAGCTTACTATAGATCTTTTGATACAATATCGGTACAAAGCGATACATGATATCACTAAAATGGTGCTCATGAAAGAAGCTCAAATAACTAATAATGCTTCAGTTTTCATTTTGGCCCAGGCTGCGTTTTAAAATTACCGCTAGAAAATCAAAGCTTCTATCACTCGCACATTAATACATTCACTATATTGTATGTTAGTGACGTCATGAATAGCGAAATAAAATTTACTTATTATTAAAACAGTAAATTAAATATTGAATACATCTAAAACTACATTCAGCCGCATGAACTATGTCGTCAGCTTCATGACAGTTATTGAGGTAACGTAATTAAAAAAATTATACTAAAATGCTTTTAACTTACAGTGTACAACGGAAAGTCCACAATTCTCTACGGTCGTTAATATTGCTGGTCAAATTTACATCGCGATAAAGTGACTTTTATTGCTCGTGATTTAGTAAGGTGTATAATGAAATTAATTATGATATAGAAAATTCTGTTACTACTCGAAATGTAGTTCCAGAGCATTTAATGTGCTGAGATGTGTTCGTATCGTTTGTAGCGGCAATATTAGCAGAAATAGTGGTTTGGTTGAATTGCTGCCTGGACCAGAATGTTTTTTTTACAGCAGGAAGCAGAAGGAATTTAGTTATTATTAGTAATAAATATGCAGCTTTCATATGCTCCGTGCAAATGAGGTGTATTGTGTTGTAAACGACTTCCAGTGTTACTTCACGAAACAATAAGTTTATACATTAGCCCATTGAATACATTCGTTTTAAGTGTAGAATTCGATAGATATTTGCAGAAAATTGAACAGTAAGTAAAAAGCAATACTATTTGTACAAAAATTCTGAACGAAAAATAAAAAGGGTTAGTTAAGTTTTAAATTTTGCCAAAAGTAATTTGTAATGCAGAGACTGTATAGTAACAAAAAAGAAACAGGAAATAAATTAAACCGAGATAGAATGGAATCCGTAACATTTTTATAAATACGACCTTTCGGGCACCGGCATTTTGCACTTTTAGTAAATCGGCTTTCGTGCTGGTATACTCACTCATAGCATTTTACGTTTTTTTTTTCCAAGTTCTGATTTTTTACATTTTGTATGACGCATATATTAAGATCGAAATTATGGTGTAATATTTGATATGTCATACTATTTTATGTAAGCAAATGAAAACATCTCCTTGCGAATTTGACAACAGTACCTACCTTTTTTTTTAAATTTAAGGTTAAGTAGAGATTTATATTTCCTGCTTCCAAACTCTTCAAGTGCGTCGGTTTTATGGCTTTTAAACTAAACACAAACTTGCATATGTAAGAAGGTTCTGAAAAGTAGTGTTTGCGATTTACGTAAAAAGCAAAGAGTAAACGTGGCACGGCTATCTACGAAGTAGGAAACTCTTTGTTGTTTCCGAATTGATATTAATGGCAATTTCTAAAAGAACTATGCGTTTTTGCGGTATAAACTCTATCCTATAACACTTCGCACGCAATTAACTGACTTCATGCCAAATTTCATTTAAATATGTTGAGTTATTAAGGCGTGATTGACTGCAGACGTACATCCAAACACACATCCGAACTTTCTTATTTTCTCATTTATAGATATATAGATTGTCTCAACACTATCTCTTCCCTTCAGTTTTTCAACATAGCTATAAAAATTTCTTGATGCTTTCATCAGTGGTCTCCCTGCACCAATTATATTTCTTCTCACCAATTTTGTTAACCGACTCTCTCTATACTTCTCTTTATTTTATGTTTTGGAATATATAATTCTTCACCATTTTTTACTCTCTCTTTGAACTCTTTCCACTTCGACTCAATTATTCGTAAGTCCGCTCTAGGTAGAAACCTAAGGTCTGACGTATCGACCATTTTGTTTTATAGGTTTCTAGGTGGTCTCTTGTAAACATCTAGTAGAACGCTAGGTCAGCCAGCTACAAAAAATATGAAAAGAAAAAACACTAATTATTTTTAAGCGCTTAACGGTTAACTATGACGGCAGGTCGGATTGTAAGCCAGAATTATTACTGCTACACAGTAAAAGCGGGAAAAAAACGTTTGGAAGAGAAAGAGACAGTGACGGCAGAAGAACAAAATCTTATATATATAAAAATAGACATGTGTTTTCATATATTTCACTTTTCAGCCACCGTTACCTAACACAGATCACTGGTGTTTGTGTGTGGAAATAGCATGGAGTTTCCTGTCGTGCACAACATTGGCCAAATGCCGATAGCTGTGGGGATGTGGGAGATATGATGGTTAAAAGTCGTCGATGCAGGGCATTTTCGTATTTCGATCAAAGACGTGTGTCTCCGTACATGTGACTCTGCTGCCACAACTACATAGCATAGACCATTGGTGTTTGTATGTGGTAGTGGTGTCGTGTCTCTTATCGTGTACTATGGTGGTTAGATGTCGGTAGCTATGTGAGTGTGGGAGATATGGTTGTTGAAAGTGGTCGACCTGCGGCACTTTCATATTTCTACCAAAAACGTATGTGTCATGGTGTATCACTTTTCAGCCAAAACTATCCAGCGCAGATCACAGGTAATTGTGTGTGGTAGTAGCACAGAGTCACCTGTCGATCACAACGTTGGCCGAATTTCGGTAACTGTGGTAGTGTGGGAGATATGGTGGTTGAAATGGGCCGATCAAGGATATGTTCGTATTTTGACCAAAGACATCTGTGTCCATATACTTTGCTGCCTGTACTACATAGGGCAGATGACTGGTGTTTGTGTGTGGTAATAGCTTCGAGTCTCCCATCGTGCACAATTGTGGTTAGATGTCGGTAGCTGTCAATCCAAATTCTTTACAAATACGAACGGAGTCGTGGGCACCAGCTAGTAGTAGCTATAAAAGCTTTGGACTCTTCGAATCTATGTTCGATATCTGAAATTCTGAAAAAAACTAGTAGACTGTAAGTCCCTTCATTCGGAATGAAGTTAAATCGAGTGATCCTATGAGTTGGTAGTTCTACTCACCGCGAGTACAGTACAGACCATGAGCGCCGACAGCGCCACCATTAGCACAGAAGGGGCGCTCTGGAAGTTGCTGTCCACCCAACTAGAGGCTTCGTGGTCTATGTCCTTCAACGTCTGCACCTGAAACCACACACGAGAGTAGACTGACAATAAATACGCACAAGTTTGTAGAGCGCGAACGAAATTACTTTCAGAGGCGCACCCGGTGGCGTGTAAAAGTAACATTCCTCCTCTATACGCATGCGCAGATTTGAAGTCGTTGAATTCATCCAGTGTATTTTGAGAATTTAAATACAATTAGAACTGTTAAATTAGTGTTTAATTCGCCATTACAGCTCAAAAAGAAGGAAGGAAAAAAGATATGACTTGTCCTAAAGATCCGAACCCTATACATGGCAATACACAAACGATTAAAATTTCAGAACTGTACATGAAATTTGACGGTGAGAATTCAGCATGGCATGCTGCAATCAGAGCGCGTCTAGATGAAGTATGGAATCAAAATTGCATGGACATGCTGTGAGGAAACTTACTGCTATGCCGAGAAAGCATTGACAGTGGTTGTAGGAGGTCCATAACTAACAAGATGCCAGCCTCTAAAAATCTGTTAGTATATCTAATGTCACATTTACTGTTTTTCTCAATTTGTTGTTTGTCACACAATTTTGTTCTTCCTCTTTTTTTTTTTTTAATTTGTTGCTCCATTTAGTATCTCAGGAATTTGTATAATATTTGACGAATTCAATTTAATATATGCATAAATCTTGGAATGTGCTTCTTCTTTACGAATTCTTCCTACCGAGCGTGGTGGTGTAACGGTTAGCGTTCTCGCCTCGCATTCGGGAGGACGCCGGTTCGATTCCCCGTCCGGGCATCCAGATTTGGGTTTTCCATGGTTTCCCTAATCACTCCAGGCAAATGCCGGGATGATTCCTTCAAAAGGTCATGGCCGAATTTCTTCCTATTCCTTGCCCCCCATCCTTTCCCGTCTCTAAAGACCTTGCTGTTAAGAGCCGTTAAGCAGTAAAAAAAAAATACGGATTCTAATTGTGTAGTTTTTGCCATGTACACCGTATTGTAAGGGACAACAACCTCACTGTTAGTAATTATTGATATGCTTTTGATGTATGCCCCTGATACGTTGATATCCATGTCGTGCCAGGTATAAATACATATATTTTAATATATTTATTTTTTTTACTTAGAGCTTTACGCCTTGTCAACAATGAGGTCATTAGAGGTTGGAAAGTACTGGTGACAAAGAACGGAGAGGAATTTGTAAAGGAACCAATCAGACAATCAACTGGAGTGATTTGGGGAAACCATGGAAAACAGAAATTTGGATGGCCTGACGGTGCTTCGAACCCATATCCTCCAAAATGCGAGGCCAGAGTGTTACCGCTCACCTACAAACTTAGGTTTTTAGTTTTTAACGCTGCTGACAGTGGCTTATATTTTTTATCAAGCCACCCTGTCACAATTTCTCTACTTGGCATTTTCGTGTTGAGGAGCAGTATTTTTAAGTAAATTCTTAAAACTTTCATTCTCCAGTGTGAATCAGGACGATTGTCTTTGCAAACCGTGGACAATATTTTATTATTTAATTATCATATTGTATTTTGTCATCAACTGAAGAGCAAGAATTTATTTGGTGAGATTATTTTATGTAGTATTCTGACACTTGCTTGTTATCATCTGCAATACAAGCGAAATCTCTTTTTTTGTGTCAAGTGTTTAACACAAGAACCTGATGTCTTATCTCCTTCTGTTAGCACTATAAATAGATCTGCTGCCAAAGTAATTAATAAAGTAAGTGCTTAGTTCCACTCAATGGATTAAATTTATCTTTTCGGTATGTAGATCAAAATACATAGAAGCATATCAAAGTTTCTGTGCTGATGATATAGCGAATCAGTTCGATGTATCACAATGCAATTATCGATGCTTCCGATGCATTAACATATATTGAACATCCATAAGTAAAACGCTGTCAGGTAACAGTATTATTTGACATGTCTTTTTTATATGAATTTTGATGTTAATAGAGAATCTTTTAACGAGAGGTATGCAGGTAACGTGACTAGAGAGTCTTCTTGGGTGATTTTGCAGAGAAGAAAAAAGAAAGAAACTGTTTGTTAATATTGTGAAAAAGATTATTGTATTGAGAATCAAGTTATGAAAATTAACAGTGTTACTGATTTTTAAAAAAGAACCATTCCACCAAACCATATGTTGCAAGTTCGAGTTCTGTTGTGGTCGCCATATGTTAGGTTTGGATGTATGGTTCAATCAAATCTTTAATAGATTTTACTGCCCGTCATTTAAACGGCAATCGACCGGCTGTCGAAGTTAGCAGGATTCACCAAAATTTACGATTATATTTACCAACCTGAAGGTAACACGTTGCATATGTATTAAATTAAGAGAACTTAAATTTGTCTGAGTCCATTAAGCAACCGAATTTCTGTCTGGCAATTATTCTTGATATCGACCCATTTATTCTTTCTTAAAATTCACTAACACTTTATTCTTCTAACTTGATTTCCAATAATAATTTTTTTTTCGTCTTACTTTCTCATTAATAATCACACGAGAAGACTCTCTTGTCACATGACCTACCCACGCAAATATACGCAGCTCGTACAAAGATTATTTATTAGTATCAAAATTTATAAAATAAAGACGTATCAGATAACATTGTTATTTCACGCTTATTAATCAAGCTTGTAGGTCAGATAAAATTTTATTTATTTTCGCCAATACTGTCCTTAATCATCTAATCTTTTCAGTGATTTCGCTTTATGTACTCTCCTACGCGTCTCAGTTTCACTGAATGCATTCTTCTCCATATCTACAGCTCTAAGAGACACCATCTTATAAAGCAGCATCTGTGACTGCTTATATCTTACGACGCCCAAAGTCGCATGGAGGAAGGAAATATATGGAGACGACGCAAGAGACCTTCACCACGCATTGAAGTGAAGCAGGGCGGAGGAGGAGTGGGGGGGCATGGCCGGAGTGGAGGGGGCATGGCCGCTTCCATACAGACACGGGGAATATGTACAAAAACCTCAAGGGGACTCTAGGATAAAGGTGACGCCGATATCTGGTGATGGATTATTATGTAACTCGATATGACAAATAAAAATTTAAGAATAATTTTTTTTGATATTCTGCTTAGTTTTCGAGATATTCTGTCCCAAATGTGAAATGGTTTTGGTTGAAATTCAGAAGAAAAAATTGGTTAAAGTCAAATTTGATGATGGATTCTTATTTAAAAAGACGAGACAAATGAAAAATAAAGAATAAAAATTTTCGATATCTCACCTAGTTCTAGAGATATACTGTATCAAAAGTGAGGTTTCTTGAGTTGAAATGGAGAAGAAAAATTTCGCAAAAGTCAAATTTAATGATCGATTCTTATGTAACACGACGAGACAAATCGAAAATAAAGAATAAAATTTTTCGATATCTTGCTTAGTTTTCGGGATATACTGGGAACATCGCAATGTTTGGAAGCGCAATACCGCTGCTGCCGCCATGCGGGAGAGTTTAGAGCCTGCTTCACCGATTTAACGTCACTTCTCCTCCATATATTTCCTTCCTCCATGCTCAGTCGCAGCTATCTCTCTGACTCAACCAACGAATTATATGCTTCAAACTTACCACTATCCCCGTGACTTAAATTTGTCTTGCTCCTTTAAGCAACCGAATTTCTGTCTGGCAAATTTATGTTATACTCTTTGATTACAGAACTAAATCATATTCAAATTTCAGCTATACTAAAATGTTATGAAAATTATTATATTTTTTAATTTCATTTCGCGAGATCTTAGCAACCATAAAACTGTCTGGTAACTACTAATTTATACTGCCAAAAAGATATAGAAAGTTATGAAAAAAGAAAATTCATCGTAAAATGGTTTGAAAATGCATAATTTTTACCTGTACGGAATGATAAACGCAACCGCTCACGGGTGTCAGTGGTAACGTGCTTGCTTCTTAAGAAAACTCCCGTGTAGCTTCGGGTTCAAGGTTCAAACCCCACTGGGACCAGAAATTTTGATGAATTGTTTTTCATAGTTTGAGCCAAGCGTAGGATTTTGTATTAAGTATACCATGTTCTGCCCTAAACGATTACTTTGTTCAGGGTATACTGGTTCCACAGGTAGTTTTTGTGTGATCTAAACTATATACCGATATACCGAAATACTTTGTATCATTAGGGACGAAATAGGATACTTTTTCCCGATATGAATAAATGAGACAGGTTCGACGGTAGAATGGTATATCGATAGCGTTCCCGTCACATTATTCCGACATTCCTTAGGTAACTTGCAGCTTTGTGTATCCAATTCTAGCAATAAAATTCTAAATCCACGCGTACGAAGTCGCGGGTAACAGCTAGTATACATATAAACAGCCGACCTGAAATCAACCTTTTCGTGACGTTGTTACTAGTTTCGTTTTACTTTTTTCTTAGAATTCAAGTTCTCGCCAGATTCAATGTATCACTTCACACGAAACATTGCAGCAGCCTCTTTCTCGTGCCCATATTCAGCTGTGTACATAGTATCTTCGTTTTTAGAGGAGCAGCATTTGGGGCCTGCCAGCGTGGTGAGCTTTTTGCGGCGAGCGGGTCTCGTTTACATCCGTTTGTTCGGTAGTCCTTAAAGGCCACTCGTCACCGCTAGTCGAGAGCACTAGGCCACTTGGCACGTTTCCTCTTCTGGCGAAACAGCGCCCGTTCGCACTTCCCTACACCGCGAGCGACACATTTTGCCTGAGTAACGAGGCCCAAAGTGGCTAACGAACTGTTCCGCCAGCCCGTTCGGCCGGACAAAAGTGCCATTGAGAGGAGTGTTAGCAGAGCCGATAAAGCATCGTTATTAGCTGGCCGTCTCGGCATCGTTAACGCCCACGGCATCGATCGGGCCTTCTCGGCTTTTGTTATTGCGACGGAGAAAGGAGTTCGAGCACGTAGCCAATTAGAGGGGACAAGAAATGGTTGTGCCGGGTCTGCCTTCGAGGTGCTATCTGATAAGTCCCGCAGAGAAAACAACTTCCTCAGGACTTCAGTTTTCTTCGGCTCACTACCAAACCGTGTACTTTCACAATGCAATGTTCCTCTCTATTTTCCTTTTCCACTGAGTTAACGTGTTTATGTTTGGACGCTGATGTAAAATTCTTAAAATTATATTTAAATAACTGTTTACGGTATCGAGTCTACTAATATTGCCTCAATAGCTGTGATAAATTTCAGTCAATACTTAAATACAGTTTAAATTCAAATACGTATATAATTTCTGTTCTTTGCTACCATAATTGAGCTGTTTGACCTCTCGTATTTGTGACCTGTTATAAACTGTTTCATTTATGACGTTTTCTGTCAAATCTTCACTTTAGTAAATTATATTCAATGGTGAAATATGAAGAGAACAATGTTATTGTTAAAGTTAACTGCAAGTCGATGAGAAAATTCGAGGAAACGTACGCTTTTTTTTTTTTTTTTTTTTTTTTTTTTTTTTTTTTTTTTTTTTTTTTTTAAGCCATTTAGCCAGCTCAATGTGCTTATGATATCTCATCTAGTGATTTAGTTTTCTCCAGTACGTTGTGATTCTTAAGTATAGACACCACAGGACGGACAGGACATTCACACAGACACACAACACTTAAACATCCATGCCCGCGGCCGGATTCGAACCGGCGACCTTCGGCATGCGGAGCTAGTGCTCTAGCCCCTACGCTACCGAGGCCGGCGAAACGTAAACTTGAAGAATGGAATAAATAGACTTGTCAGTTCCGGATACATCTGTTGTAGGTTTCTGTGTATCATGCAATCTGTAATGTCACATGTATACACTTGAAATGCATTACAGTATACCGAAAATTGAAAATTTTACTGTTAAAGAGTTTAAAACATAATATCTGACGAAATTTGAGAAGGTAATTTTGAAATGGAACAATATTTTCTTTGTGCGATGGAAAACATCGGTAAAGTTTTTCCCTTCAATTGGTTTTCTCCGTCTTTTTTAACAACATTCTGAATTAATCAAATATGTAAGCTACGGCTGGTTAATATTCAGAAGACGTATGGAACTTAAGACTTTGTTAAAGTGAAGTACCAGTAACTTTTTGCATTCACTAGAGACTGCAAGAAACATTGCTGTGATCCACGCCAGTTACTTATGTACGTACAGTTACGTCATTTAAGGGCAGACGAAATTCGGAGGTTTTTAATGAAAACCAATATTATTATAGTTGTAAAATTGGTGATAAAACATCTAAAAAAATCAAGATCCTGAGGTGATACTACAATTTATTTAATTTAAATGAGAACAGATCATATTTTGTTCCACGTGTCTCAAAATCAAGCAAAGACGAAAACCAATTTCTGGAATAGAAGGACCCAGCTTGTAATCGAAAAAGGGTGTTTATTTAATAGTTTGAGGTATTTACAAGAATATTTTAACAGTTTAGTTGTTACGTTGGCCATCTACATTCACTGTAATACATTATTCATGGGTGGCCACTCACTCGGCGCTGAGAATACTTCCTGAAACCGATTTAGCTTATTGAAATAATTTTGCAAGTACAGTTATTATTCGCAGGGTGCTATTATTGACCTTCCGGCTACATAATGGAGAACTGAAATGAGATCATAGCGTTGCTTCGCAATTTACTGATAGTTTATCCTTCTAAAACCTCCTTTCATTGGCTGACCAGTCACGCATGATCTTATCTTCGCCATCCAAACTACTTGTCAGTAAATACGCACGGTAACACAATACTGTTTTAGTTCTTAGCTAATCAATGCTTGAAACCTAATTTTTTGACTATAGATGACATATATCTCTCTAAAGTTAACAGAAAAATTTAGAATTACTTTTAAAAATTTCTCTTGCCAAATTAACATCCGATTTTACTGTATTACAAGTATACTTCAAATATGATCTCACCACAATTTTTCTGAGATTATTGGAACACCACACATGAATCTGTGGCTTTTCGTAATAGCGAAAAGAAATGCTGGAATTTTCTCCACGTTTCGCGGAAAAAATACATAACAGGCAAACACAATAATGAAGGATATGTTAGAACAAATATTACATAGTTCACAATGGCACAAGTTTCTTCCCATAGAGCAGTGAGCCCTTAGTGATCCTGAGTTACCGATAGCGAAAAAAGCGCAAATAATACGCTTAGAATAAAAAAAGTCTTAGTCATCAAAATCTTCTTAGTAAATAATTTCACTAAACCACGGAGTAACAGACGAAATATCAAGTAAATTTAATCGTCATTGTTCCCACAATTGTTTTATGTCAGTGATTATGGTGTCGAGAACAAAGCGGTTTGCCGCAGTCACAGCTCGAGGGTTCGTTTGGACGAGAACACTTTTAAGTTCATTTTACTCTGAATATGTGGCTTCTGTATCAAGAAGAATACTAATGCTATTGCTTATTTCCAGCAAACAGAAAAAGAATTATTGGTAGAAATAAAATGTCGACGGAAGAGCTATGTTAGTTTTAGTAAAATCAAAATGAACTGACGAAACACTGTATACAGGAACTGTAGGAATACAATTTGATTCAGTAATTCTAAAAAAAAAAAAAAAAAAAAAAAAAAAAAAAAAAAAAAAATAATAATAATAATTCACCTTTAGAAATACTAACCGACTATGCGATCGACACCGATTGAGGAGGAATAAAAACTAAACTTTATCTGTTAATACACAGAAAAAGATGTCTGCATCTTTGTAGCTGGCGATGAGCTCTCGAAGTAACGAAATTCACTTGTGTTCACGTGTAAAATGCGTCGGCTACCTTCCATTGGATTGATAAAGCATACCGAGTGGTTTG
The DNA here is from genome assembly GCA_031002005.1 of Vandiemenella viatica. Taxonomy (NCBI): domain Eukaryota; kingdom Metazoa; phylum Arthropoda; class Insecta; order Orthoptera; family Morabidae; genus Vandiemenella; species Vandiemenella viatica. The sequence goes on along the minus strand of JARYHS010000395.1, from coordinate 25,232 downwards.
AGTGTGGTCAAACTGCGCCAATTTGAGAGAAGGTTAACCTTGAAGGTAACAAGACTTACAAAATAAACTGTTACTGAAGCATCCTGTATCCTAGGACCGCTGTTAAGTGCATTCTATCTTACCTTAAAATACCGTAATAATATGCCATGTTAGTACGATGGTATTATTTGCCTGAAAACAAGGGAGGGTACCACAGCCGTCTTTCGTGACACATAACTTAATTTTTTTTAACTGCTTTACGTCTCTCAAAAGCGAGGTCTTTAGAGACGGGAAAGGATGGGGGCAAGGAATGGGAAGGAATTCGGCCATGACCTTTTTTTAAGGAAGCATCCCGGCATTTGCCTGGAGTGATTTGGGAAACCATGGAAAACCCAAGTCTGGATGCCCGGACGGGGATTCGAACAGCCGTCCTCCCGAATGCGAGGCCAGAATGCTATCCGTTACACCACCACGCTCAGTAACTTAATTTGAGCTATTGTCAGCTATAGGTTAATTACTATTTTATGTATTGCAAGAAATACATATCAGCAAACTACACATTTAAGTTATGTTTGTGTTCAGGGTTCTGTGCACACATTAATTTAAATTTAATAAAAAAGTATTTTGTAAAAAAATTTCTTTTAAAAAATTTCAATAAGACGTGGTTTTCAAATCAACTTTATTGATAGTTTTGCGAAATTTTCTTTTAAGTGAGATATCAGGGTGATTAAAGAGAATGGTAAATATTGAATAATATTGAGTAAAAAAGTTCATATAAACATGTGTCCGAGTTCCATTCGTTTTGGAGATACAGGTTCTGAAATGTAATGTATAAAATAAATCTCAGAAAATAATAAAGAGCACAAAAATAACTTATTGAAGTACTTTATTCATTGAAAAATACACGCATATTTTACAAAGTTTATATTAAAACTTCGAAAATCCCACAATCGACTTCAAAACTCTTTGCAGCTCTCTTCGCAACAGTACATGTAGCTCGTCTGAATACATCTTGGTGTACTTTTATGAGTGTAGCAGTGTTTACAATGCCAGTGAGTAATTCGTCTCTTGTGTTTATTTTTTCTTTGTACACTTCGTTTTCAAAGATCCCCACACACAAAAATCTAATGGGATATGATTTATTCCAGCACTTATATCTCCAAAAAGAATGGAAATTGGACATATGTTCGTATGAACTTTTTTACTAAATATTGTTCATACTACCACCTCCTTCAATATTTACAATTTCTCCTGAATCACTCCATATAGCTCAAATACAAAAAAAAAAGATGAAAAATTATAACAACCCTAGGAAAAAATTCAATTTTTTTTAAAAAAATAAAATATTGTGTGACAAATTTGTCACTCGAATCATGTAAAAAAATCTCTCAACCTTCCCTTCTTCCCTAAGCACACATTAAACCAGCCATGATTATTTTCACTCCTGTGATTTTTTTTCCAAACATTAAGTTATTATTAGAGTAGTAAGAATTAAAATGGCGCTACATGTCGAATTTCTAGCGTTAAAAAATTGCGAAGCTTTAACGGACGGGAAGTTAGATGAACAAATGAGTGTTTCCATAACAGTTACCTCTTTCTTTTAGAAAATTCAAAATCCTAAAAACTATTACGATTACAATTAATACAACTGTGGCAAAGAAATTTTAGTCGTGCCAGTGGTGAAGAAGTAAAGCAACGAAACCGAATGACGATCTTGGCTCTACTTCCAAAGCGTATTGTCAGTTGTCTGACGCATTAAGGTACAATGACAGCGTGACTCACCAGAAACAAGGTAAGAGCGGTTGCGCGATGCGATGCTCCATTATTAACGTCCGAGCGCGAGAACAAAACACTGCCGGCCGGCGCTATTCATGGCGGAATAGAATTTAAATACACTGTACTTTTATTACTTTACAAAAATAATCTCCGCTTGTTATATTTTCACACAGAATGCTTCCGGGGGCCGCAGCGGCGGGCATTTTCGCTTCCTGTTTTTGCGCAACGAAGTCGTATAAAATTATAATGCTTTCATGCAAGATTTGTGGGGTATAATTTAATTTGGGAAGAGTTTTATAGCGAACTCAAGTCATTAGCCATACAAGTGAAATTAAAACAAATTTCGAAACACGGCGAAGCTCCAGAGAAGAGGGGAAAAAAGGAGAGAGTAACGCAACAGAGAAGGGAATGCGGTATTAATCCCGTAGGGAGCTTCGTGAAAACGGTACCGCCTCGGGAATAATTCCAAATCACGATGCGGTGAAACGACAGTGGAATTCTTTAATGGAAGTAGTATATTAGTCCATGGTTAAGTGGATTATTGATCAAATAGACACAGCATAGCGGTTGAGGACGTTGTATATACACATATAAATTAAATAAAAACGTTGTTTCATTGAAGTTTTAGTAATCTTATAAACAGATAATTGGTTAGGTTCTAATATATCTGATGTAGTAGAATAGACAAGTTTCAACAACTGTTCTGTTATATTTTCATCGACCGAGCGTAGTGGGTGAGCGGTAATGCTCTGGCCTCGCATTCTGGAGATTTTTTTTTTTTTTTTTTTTTTTTTTTTTTTTACTTATGGCTTTACGCCTCGTCGACGGCTAAGGTCATTAGAGGCAGGATGGAACTGGGGACAAGGAACGGGAAGGAATTCGGCCACGGCCTTTTTGAAGGAAGCGTCCCGTCATTCGCCTGGAAACCATGGAAAACCCAAATATGAATGCCCGGACGGGGATTCGAGCCCGCGTTCTCCCAATCCTTACCCCAATTCTTTATCGCCTTTAATTGAACTCGCAGTCGATGAGGTTCAAGGTCGGTACTAAAAATAATAATAAAAAGAATCATTACACAAAATTTCAAGGAATCTGAGTGGTATGTGCTGGTATAGTTGTCAGTTTCATTCTGCGGAAACTTTTACTTATTGGATGTAACGTTCATGAAGTATCAGTCGAAGTTATTAGTAGAACATAAATATACAAAGCTTTTAGCATCGGATTTTATGCCTCATCGACGTCGAGATCATTAAAGTCAGGAAGAAGTTTGGCCATGGTCTTTTGTAGGAATCATTCGGCCTGGACTAATAGATTTGTAGTGATAAATAAATAGGCAAAACATGTTAATTTTCCACCCCACATTTTTTGACAGCAAAAGGGGAAATAATTAGAATTGTTATCACAGGTATCTCTGAAACAGAAATATATCAGGGAATAGAAACAATGGAGGAAGTAGTGGAAGTGCATAATATTGTGCAATGAGCAGAGAGGCGATAGAGCAGAATTTTCACACCTTGTCGGCTTGAAGTGTGATCTAGCACGAGAACCACCCAAACCTGGATTCATTAAATGTTTGAACTGCTTAAAGTTTGGAAAAATGATCAAACAATACCGTAATACACCTCGCTGTGTAAAATGCATGAGCGATCATATGATTTAACTTTCGCCTTCCAGGATCCTATTAACTACTAAATTGAATGGCAAGGCGAGTAAACGGCCATAACATACAGCGTCGGAGAATAAAGCGAAGAGATGATAAATTTGTCTCAACAATATCACTACTACCGTCAGAGATCAAATAATTCACGCGCGTCTTTTCCGAATAAAATGACTTCTCACATATTGAAGTAGACAGTGAAAGGATAACATATATAGAAAAGATGTTTATTTTCATAACTGACTTTTTGCACCAGTCTTTCAAATTTTCCAAGTTCTTCAAGTGTAACAGGCAATCCGCAGAACAACGCTTCCCTGAGTGCTGGGAGAAAAGCAATTTCATAACGGTTCTCGGAAACTTCCGTAACAGAACAGGGTGAAACAATTCTTCGAACTATTCGAGAATCAGCTAATTACGGAAAGTATTTTTGAACGTCGAACGCTTCAGTACAAACTTCGCTAATACTAGAAAGTAAAAATTCGCTATAGGAGTTTTAAGGGGAAAAAGAGTTATGAAAATGTGGTTGCAAAATTAAGGATTTGCTTCGACTTGTAGATACAGATACAAAAACTGGTATACAGTATTTCGGTAAATTGACACATATGTTTACAAAGACTTCTTTTCCAGTTTGTTTCGTGTATACTACTTTTCTTTTTTTTCATTAAAAACAGGATGACATAATAGTAATTTCTTTTTATGTGTTATATCATCTTTAATCGCACTGTTGTAAATATGCAAAGACTCAGTAGAATAATAATAAAGAGGAGTGCTTGTTCAGGCAACAGTTCTTCACTTTCATGCTTTGTTGAGCAAAATATCCAATTTTTGGTGCTCTTCAAAAACGTATGATCTGCATTATTTGGTATACCTAAGACGTGTAAATGTCCTGAGTCAAAAACAATTGAGAGAGATAGAAGAAACATTTCTGAAAAATATTAGAGGATCTTGGTCGGTAATCTCATTTTCATATTCACTTCCGAATTATAATGCTTATAGGTAAGTTGATTAATCTGTGTCACGTCTTCCCCGAAAATTCTCCAATTTTGTTTCAATTTTGAACTACTGGTAGTTTCATTCACAAATTGCATTCAATGATTCATTTCTTCATAAGGAAGTAAATTTTGTTTTGTTCATAAACCACGTCTCCAAGCATCCGCTGAAAGGACTCATATTTTTTTCTCTCATCACAGTTACACAGATTGCTAATCACAATCAAGGAGTGAGGGTGGGGGGATGGCAGATGAGGCCTCTTCATTGCTCCATAGATTTTTGACATCTGAAGCGTTTGTTATAAGTACAGTATGTTTGTGTCGACATCTCTGTAAAGCCACGTTCTCACGGCGCGTCGCTCCGCGTCGCGCTAGTGAAAGCCTGTCAAATTTGCCGCATTTGCTAGCATGGACCGCGCGCCTCGACCCACCACCAGACGGTAGAAGATGAAAGGCGCGTCCTATCTAGCACACGCCGCGGGAATGAACCTTAAGAAATGTATAACTTACCGTATGGTATGGGTATTTTTGTTTGCTAAATGTGAAATTTATGGGGCGAAAATTAGGGATCGTCCCAGAGTTCACATAGGTGATAGCGGAAAATTACTTATTTACCGCAATTGTGACGGCCGGTATGCGGGGACCAGAACTCAAATCTGTTCCCGTGGTACCTCCCTTACCAGTTGGTAGCGCCCTAAAGCCTGGCACACACACTCATGATTGTCGATCGTTTTGCTTGTACAGTCTGAAGTTACGCAAGACAGAACATTTGACGGAACGCAGTTGAGCCCACAGATACTCCGTCTACTACTTCATTTTTCTGTCAGTTGCTAAATGACAGTATGGCTGACACAGAAATTAGTTATTGCTGCGGCTATTGTTCTAAAAATTAGAAGACAAAAAGGAACAGAATAAGACAGAAATGGTCAAAACAGTGGTTATTGAAGGGAGCACAATTTAGTCACATCAAATTACTAAATGAATTGAGGCTAGAACCTAAAGATTGGTTTAATTGAATCGCTTATTTTTGAAAGGGCACATGCCATAATCATAAAGTTTACAGGAATCAATAAATTTTTAAAAATATTTTTACTGCATCTGATGAAGTAACATAGAATACACTTTTGACGTAAATTTGGAATTTATTGTGTACATATGTGCTTTCTATAGATTTTTAAATCACCCGGACATGTGCCCTTTTAATAATAAACCAAGGGAAAAAATTAAAAAATACTTTTTTCACATTTTGTTTATTACCTATGGATATTTTGTTTGTTCGAACATTACATGTAAACTAAAAGTTTAAAAAAATTACATTATATGAAATTACATTTAATTTACCATTGAAATTATTGCAGTTTTGCACAAAATCCACCAGCTTATATATTTTACTTTACGTAACTAATCAGCACAGAATCTTTCTCGGTAGATGGCCACAACATTATAGCATCAGGAACATACTGTAGCACTTTCCTAATGTCATCCTTTTTTTGGCATTGATGGGCTTCATGCCTGCAAAAGCTTTTGCGTTAGGAAGCACAATACCTGTGTTGCTCCGCAACAACTTAAAGTTTTTTTTATTATTCCTCCAATATTGTCATAGCTTAAAAGGACTCCTTCATTAATTTCATAATAGTAGTGTTCTGATGTTTTAAACAATCACACTGTCATTTATCCTTTCGAGCCTCACTTGGGAACACATACGTTTGAAAGTGCTTGGGCCACCACTTGTTAAACTCTAGGATGATGTCATTGTCTTCCGAAAATACTGGTTCAATTTTCCCTTCATTTGTAGATGATTCATTAATAATTCCTGAATATTGATCAGGTGTGTCTGTCCACTCTTTTTAATCATCTCTTGATAACACCAAAGATACAATCACATGGGAGAAAACTGTGATCTCTCACTGAAAAATATTGCTTGATTGATACTTTATGAATCAGGGAAGGGCCAAATAGAAATGATAAAACTGTATGATTCCTGTTCTGCCCTGTCATCAGTCAAAAGAAAGGTGGTTTTTTTCTGCAGTTTGGGGATGAAATGTGCTATGTAGTGATTAAGGAAAGAGGAAACCTAATTCCCTCCTTTATTTGCAGTGCCTTCATGGTAGGTATAGATTTTGCTTGTTTTGGCTAGTGTTCAAGCCATAAACGCAAAAATAGATAACCCACAGTTGCCGATAGAATATTTCCTGCACTGGTATGCGAGGCAAAGGGAGATTTTACTTGAAATCTACTACGATTCCATAAGTATTTGGTTCGCTTTGACACTTCATTTCTGCGTCTTTTAAGACAGAATATAACTTTTTGGAACACCATATGTGTTTTAATATAAATTATAAACTATAAAACATCTGTAGTGTTAACAGTTGTTCAGAAACATTGGCTACAAACGTAACGCCTCCTGTCAACAATACAACCAGTTTACCGGAGGATGGGCACATGTCCAGGATTATTCAATAATAAACACCGATTTCAGACCGCTACAGCAGTAGAGAGTTCAGTTGAGAATGTGTCCTTTCAACAGTAAACAAGCCTACAAAAGGGCCATTTCAAAAACAAACGATTCAATTATGTTCGCATGAACGAAGAAACCTACCTCGAGTTACTGACACTAGTGACTCCACATATTAAAAGAAAGACACTAGAACGAGAAAGTCATGAACGTCTTAGTGCTACATTGCGTTTTTTAGCAACAGGTAGATGTTACGAAGATATAAAATTTTCTAGTGCTGTATCCGTCCAAGCTTTGGGGAAAATTGTACCAGACACTTGTGCTGCTATTTATGAGGGATTACCAGTCCCAGATCTACGCGATTAATTATATTTCCTCTGTGCCTTCCGAAAACAAATTCTTAATAAATTCACTTTTTTAATTGCAGTTTCTTTATTTGCGTGTTCATCAACTTCTTTCAATTTATTGATAAAAATATCATGTGCAGCACTTTTTTCTGTTTGTTTAAATAATCTTTTGATTTTTCACAGACATTTATTTTGTATGTATTCACGCGACAGTAGTCTAATATCAATCATTCTGTACTAGGGTTGTTGTGGATGTCATCTTTGTGGATGCGGATGTTCAGTGCTTGACATCCGCGGATGCGGATGTTTTGCGGAAGCGGATGTGGAAAAATAAATTTAGAATTATTTAGATTTTAATATATTATCAGAAACAAATTTAACTCAATCTTCTTTTCATAAGTAAATTCTATTGCCATATAATACTGCCATATTGATTTAATTTTTCCTCATGTTTCAATAAAAAAAGGTATTGGATGATTTCAAAATTGAATTAAATTATTTACAAAACTAATCACGCGTCTAAAAATCAGTCTTTGTCATATGAACTTTGCGGAGTTCGTGGCTAGAATAAATCAAGCGTCGCCGGCCCTGGCAGTGTAGAGGCCATCACGCTGGCTCCGCATTGCAAGGGTCGCCGGTTCGAGTCCGGCCTCGGGCATGGGTGGTTTTAACTAAGTGTTGTGTTCGTCTTGTGCTGTCCTCACTAGAGTGTCCATAATATCACAGTGAAAGCCTGATACAGCAGTTGTACATTAACAAAGTTGAGCTGGCAAAATGGTCGAAAAGACCGAAAGCCATATTTAAAAAAAATAAAATAAAAAAAAAATAATAATAAAAAAAAAATCAAGCGTCAAGCTCAAGGCCACGTCACCGCGCACCTCCGCACTCGCTTTTAGAGGCGTTAAAAGATTGGGGCTACGAACGGGAAGGAATTCGGTCACAGTATTTTAAAGGAAACATTCGCCTGGAGTGAAGTCATGGAAAACCGAAATCTGGATTCCCGGACGGGGATTCGAACCGGCGTCCTCCCGAATGCGAGGCCAGGCCGTTACCGCCTACTCTCCACGCTCAGTTCCGTGCTCGCCACCCACCTTCCCACCGGTCAAGTGGCGCATTCACAGTACAGCTTGTAGGAACTAAGAGATCCGACTTTCAATAAAAGAACTCTTGATTGTCAGCGAAAGCCGTTGCAGGTTCCTTTCGATTCACTCTATATTTTTTTAACAGAAAGTAATAAGATTATTATACATTTTGATTAAATACAGACTGCAAAGATTCTGTAAAATAATAATAATTTCATGTGATCTAAAAATTCCAGTGACAGAGTTTTTTTATGAGCCGCGCAGAACTCCTCTATCGTTGTCACTTTTTTAGAAGGAGACCTACAGATTAACGCGAAATTCGAATCACGGAGCGTCCCAGCATCTCAGCATTAACAAATCAAAGCTTTGCCAGAGGTGAATGTCAATTTTAAGACGCATGAAAATTACAGCTGAGACAGGGATCTGAACAAGAGACTTTAAGTTACCCCAAATGTATGCCGTATCTATATGAGTCAAGAGACAAATCTGCATGTAATGACAAATAAATATTTAAACCTAGTAAAATCAATGTAATTTTTTTCTATATAATTTATTTTTCCTATCCCAAAACACAAATGTAATTTTATATGATTGAATACATATATTTCAGTACTTCTAAATTCATATGTTTGCGGCGTCTGATTCGGGTATGGCAGGTACGCGGTTCGAAAATCCAGATCTCGGATGCACTTTTTACAGGCCTTAAAATCGACCTTCACGTCTGGCAAAGCTTTGATTTGCTAATGCGAACACACAAGGACTGTACCTACATTATACGAACATCTGATGAACCTAAAGTGAGGCTGAAAAAAAGGACACTTTTCTAAAGCAATCAGTAACGCTAAAACAACATTTAGTCGTAAAAGACCAGAAATTTCTGAACTCTTCCATATCTATCAGCCCGACACTGGCTCGCACCGTCAAATGTTAAATCAAACCAGTGGCGTAGTAGCTAGGTCAACAAGGGCCCCGGTGCAAAAAAATTATTTTTGGCCCTCAGGCCAGACGGGCGACCTTTTCTTTGCTTTGTGTGCTGGTAGGGGCCCCCTGAACTGAGTATGGGGGCCCTTGAATTGTTATTTAGGGGCCCCTGGCAATGGTTGGGGCACCCCTGAGCAGCGAGGGGCCCCTTAGACGACGGTAGAGCTAAAAAAAAGAAGGTCGCCAGTTTGCCGTGAAGGCTCGTGGGCCCTCTAAACTGCGCCTGAGGGCCCCTAGAGGTGCGCTTAGGAGCCCCTTGAGGTATGCTTGGGGGCCCCCTGAGCGTGAGGGCCCCGGTGCACTGCACCGCCTACCCCCATAGTAGCTACGCCCCTGAACCAAACCAATGACGGCCGACACATGGTGCGGTGTCTTATGAACTCACTTCAATCGAGTGAGCGACAACAATAAGAAAAGTGTCGCGGTCTATTGTGGACCGACCTTTACTTCACCCATGCAAGTTCAAACATGTAAATTCGTCACTTAGGTAATAACGCCGTTTAGTTTTTTGTTACTTTTGTTGCAAGATCGTCAGAAAACAACCACTTTTGTTGTTAGCTCACGCACACTCCGTCTTGCATTATAACTTGAGACAGAACAAGCAAAACGATCGACAAACATGAGTGTGTGTGCCAGGCCTAATGTACGCAGCCACATTGGCAGGTAACGGATTAGTATGAATGGAACAATTAATTTTTTTCTCTCTTTTCATCTTTAAAACGCTGAAGTACGACCGTGGCATGCTTCTACACCTTAGAAAATTGACAAGACATTTATATAAAAGGTACGTAGTGGCATAACATTTTTAGCGCATGGATCTCTACTTTTGATTGTGATCACTCGTGCTTATCTATGTATTAGAAGGTAATCTAGGCAGTTGCTGCAGCAATTTCTTTGCCAACTTTGAAAACTAGATGACCCGTGCGAAAATTCCGCGATTATAGTGGGATGTAATAGGATGAAAGAAAAACCGCCTCATTTGTTTCAGTTGCTATTTGTTTAGTGTAATAGGCACAGTCGGGGACAGAATTCGCGAGACCCCTCGCCTTTTGGATTATGCTTCGTTCTAGACACGAATACCGCATGGGACAGCATAACTGGTAGGTGGTACACTAAATTCATGACAAAATAGACCTCTCATACCCAGCACTTTACACAAGACTGAAAAAAAAACACGAGCCCGCGCAGCAAGAAACTCGCAGACGCTTAGAGGCAAAGTTCGGAGTTCCACAGTTAAAATAACCGCGAATATCACCATTTTAGTAAAAATAGTTATTGAAGTAACCAAATATATTGATTATAGAAGAACGATAAAACTTTTTTCGTAATTTTGATAGCCATTGTGTATTTTTTTTCCCTCGAATTAACAATTGGTAATTCGCTAGCAAACGCAATTATATGAAGAATCCCGAAAAGAATCCCTAAATTACGCACGGAAAACCAATAAGAGAGCATTAATGGAATTAGTTACATTTTCTGGCACTGCAGCGTTATAGAACTGTGTGTGACAAATACACACAAAGGTTGAGCGTAAGTAGAAAGATCATTTACGAAAGAACTCTAATGGTAAACTAAGTCACGAAATACAAATAAATTATTTCTAGAAAATTAAATTGTTCGAAATATTAACACCTTAATTTTGTTTTCACTATAACGTATTTAGAAGGTAACCTTAACTCGATCGCAGTAGCAACAGTTTTATTAGTAATAATAATAGTTAATAACAGTAAATAAATATAAAAATCCGTCTGCATTGTGAATTAGCGGTTCCACATTTTAAATCTGGAAGATAGAAGCAGGAAAACTTTCATAACACTCTTTGTTTCTGACTAACACTGATACTTCTATAAAATTTTCTGTCAAACATTACTTCCTACCTTCCAAGCACGGTGGGTTATAGGTAAAACTGTTGCCTGGCATTCGAGAGGACGTGAATTCAAACCCCGTCGCGCATCCAATTTCAGTATTCCATGGTTTCCGTAAATCTCTCCAGCTGAACTCAGGAAAAGTTACTTAAACAAGCCGTGGCTAAAATTCTTACCCTATCCCAGTTTCCAATACTATCAGTGTATCAGAGTTCATATCACATTGCGGCGAATAAATGAGGAAGTAGGAAAAAAAACCCGTTGCATATGTGGTATCACTCTAATCTGGTTTTCGGGAGGTCGTGGGTTCGAATCCCCATCTGGCCATCCAGGTAAGCGTTTTAGATGGTTTCCCAAAATCACTTCAGGCGACTGCCGGCATGGTTCCTTCAAAAGGCCATCACCGAATTCCTCCTCAGTACTTGGCCCGTAGTCCTTTCCTGCCTCTAATGACCTCGATGAGATGTAAAGCTAGAAGCAAAAAGTAATTTCTCAAATAAAAAGAATTACATCTCTGTGGTGTGTTTTGGACCTTTTCCTTGTTGGATTTATTTTATTCAACGGCCGAACATGGTAGCAAAGGGGCTAGAGTGCTATTTCCACATGTTTAAAGTCTCTACTTCGGTGTTGTTTTAGGGCTGATCGACGTTGAAATCATTGTAGAGGAAAAAGGACTGGGGGCATGTTTCTGAAAGGAATTCAGCCATGGCCATTTCACGGAGTCATCCCGGCACTCACGTTGTGATTTCGGTTAGTCATGAAATATCGTAATACGGATGGATGCACGAAGGTTTGAACCCCTGTCCTACCAAATGGGATGGCTTGAGCGTTACCGGGATTCTCGGTCACTGGTGCGATTCCGGTCAGGGGCATGGGTGTTAAAGTAGGTGTTGTTGTATGTCTTGTGTCGTCTGATCAAAAAGAACTTGGACATACATCAGTACACAGGATAATCACACAAAATGGCTTAATTTGATGATGGCTATCGGGAGGAAAGCCATTAAAGATTTAAAGACAATTTTATTGAACCAAAAGGTCGTCTTCAAAAATATCTCACAGGTCCATCTCATCTCACAAAAAATATTCTTTGTTTGGTGCCAACTAGTAACATGGCCGAGTTCTAAAAAATGTATAAGGACAAAAAAATTGGAAATTAGGTGGACTGTAGTGAAGCTCTTTAGTACACAGGGAGGGGTAATTAATTTCAGTTGAGCGTATAGGATTTAATCTCTTTAACACTAAGCGTGGTCATTATGTAATAAGAAAAATATTTCCTGTGGGCTCAAGGAAATTACAGTTCAGACGCAAGAAGGAAGTAACCGATCTGACAAACGTTTCAAGGAAGTATTTGTTTACCAGTGGCTCAGAGGAAGTGAAGAACACTTGTTCAGTAGAGTTAGCTCTAATAAGGTTTGTGAATAACACATCCGTACTCGAAATATGCCCCTTAAAGTTATTACGAGCACCTACAAATACAGTGACAGCCATTTTCCGAAAGTAACAGAAACAACTTCATATGACACATTATTAAGATTACTTGATCATAGTTAGAGGACCGATGAAAATGTTGAAAAAATAACATTGAACTAATATGTATTAGACATTAAAAATTTCTGAAAATCATTTCTCGTGGATTTTTACTTTAGAATACTCTCACTGCATCTTGTAATGTTCTACTTGCACTATTTGATTATAAAATTAAATAATCAATGTTCCGTAACTATGGTGCCTTTTCCTTTAAAAAAAAAAAAAAAAAAAAAAAAAAAAAAATAATTGAAAATTGACCTGCCTGATCTAATTATTTTTTGACCTTAGGTGCCTTTAACCATTTAGCCTCCTCCAATTTATATTTTTCTGACTATTGTGTCAGCCTTTGCTAAGGTAATGTGGCACACTACTGAGAAGTGAACACAAGACGAACACTACACTCATCAAAAGCAACCATATGGGAGAACGGACAGGAATTTGTGATCTTTACAGTGATGACAGTGTTGTAGCCCCAACACGGTTAGCGCCAGCTTAAGTATCTTGGTCGGGACTCTAGGGAAGGAATTTGTGAATGTGTCTGCGGTCGTGGTCTGCTAACACGGGAGACAATTCCGTAGGCCCACAGAACAAGGAAATTATCAGACATTTCAGGCATGCGATTTTCCTCATCCTCGTTCAACCAACTTGCTTATATCGCTACCTGAGGCTGTTGTTAACAAACGAAAGACTTATTCGGGAGTAGAACCATTTATCCACGAGGAACAGGGCTTTCTGAACTTTTCTAAATTTTATTTCAGCTTTACTTCGAGATCAGTGTAGACGGGAATTGACTGGGAGCTACAAATGGGATTTTTGATGGAACTATCCCGACGTTCGCTTTGTGTGATTTGGAAAAAACCGTAGAAAATTCGAATCTGGATAGCCGGAAGGGGATTTGAACCTGCATCCTCTCGAATGCGAGGCCAGAACATTATCGCTTGTCCATAACGCTCAGTTTTTATTAATTGAACGTAACATGTAGATATATAGGAACAATAATTACAAACTGACTCGGACATGAATCTTTTTTAATATATCTAATTTTGCAGCCTAGTAGTAGACGCACAAATATTTGATCAACTAAAGATTTCAGATCTTAATTACATCGTTTCTCATGAACCCGGAATCAGCCATAATACACACACTTTTATAACCACATACGTAACCTTTCCATTAGTTCTTCGAAGAAAACATCATTTTACTTTTACAAGATCAGCTTATTCCAGTTTGAAAAGCAATCGTCCTTTTCCAAGACCATTCTTGCTTGTAGAAAATGCCATGGTGGCTCCCAAAGTGAGAAGACTATTTGCGTCGGTTTAAATTTCCGTCGGCTATTAGATTTCGTTTTTCCATGTTTTCTCAAAGTATTTTTAGTTTGATGCCAGGATGGTTCTTCTAAAATGCAATAGTCAAATTTCTTCCTGTTGGTTGTCCACAATTCTCTCCTATATTGATTCACCTCGACAGTAACTGAGGCGTTTAGTCCTAATTATTAAAAATGGTTAATGTATATTATAGAAGAACTGATGTGCAGTTTTGCAGTGATGAAATTTTAATTCCAAAACACCGTAAAATAAAAATTTGAAATGTACAGATATTATTGTATGTTTTTCTAAAATTCTGTATTGACATTTATTTGACATCTATATGAAAGGCACGATTTCCAAGGGAGCGTGCATAAACCACGTAGCTCCATTTTGCCCTCATGTGAACCCCACTTCCCCCCCCCCCCCCCATGTAGCCCTACGTAGCTTTTGCCTCTACCCCGCCCCCCCCCCCCTCCCACGTGGCACGTTGCTTTTTTCCCTTTTGATTCCAGTAGACATTTCATGCTGTTTTCTCTTGTCAGACTATTGTAAATAGATAATTAACTGTGGGAAACAAGTATTCACATGCTGTTGTGGGTTCTGTTCCTCATTTTTACTGTGAAAAATGTTATGAAAGGAAAGCTACGTGGCTTGGCTCGGAACCCCCCCTCCCCCCACGTAGCCCAGCGTAGCCTTCCAGCCAACCCCTCCCCCCACCTGGACCGAGCCACGTAGTTTGTGCACGGTCCCCAATCGTCGTTCATAAAACCTCAGATTGGTATCTTATTATCACATCGATATCTGAAAACTTATTTCCAATATTCTAAAAAATATAATCTTTTATTAGGCGATATTAGGGATAATAAACTATTCTTGATGAATTTTTCTGCAGCACGTAACAGTGCCTAGTATTTAAATGTTGTTCATACATCGAAACGAGATAATTAGTTGCAGTTATCATTTTGTAAACAATCTAATCCAGAAGTATTCCTGTCAAACTATTACAATTACAAAATTTTATTTCGTACTGCTTTGCCTAGGCTCTAATGAAGGAAAATGTAGTTTTATCTCGATGGCAGATGATTCCGAAGTCTCAATAGAAGGAATACGCATCATTTCCTGTTAGAAGACATCCTCATCGAATGTGCTACTTGTATTCAAACTTTAATGTGCTTCAATGTGAATCGTCAAACCAACCACATCTAGCAATTTGAGTGATATGATAATGCGGCAATTATTACTTTGCATGAAAAGCTATATTCAAACGGTTTTATTGCTAGAATCATGAGGATAAATAAATAAACCGTGGTATGCCCTATATTTGGTTATCAGAAGGAAATGAATGTCATTAAACAGTCCCCAAGAACCACACTACGCAAAACAACATATTTCCAGGATTGGCCTGGCAGCAGCTTCCATTTTTATAGAGTAGTACAATTTAAAGATACATTAAGGCCTGTTATTTGCAGTAGAATGGTTGCTCCAGTAACCAAGGACACGCGGCAGAGATTAGACATTCAAAAACGCTGACATAAGCTCAGTAGAAAATGCATGGGCCGAAATGGTATACATTATAAGAAATTCGGAATATGTGTCGACGATTTTCTGAAATCAATCATTTACGCGTAATTAGTTCCATAAATTACTGCAACTTTTAACACTGTGAATTCACTTGCTTCTTCCCAACAGTGATCCCACATCCATGTCGCACTATTCTGCGATATGATTCCCGTATTTATCTGCTTATCCTTTTCCACATCTACTTTATCTCCCCTCTCCCTCTCAAAGCTTTCTGAACGGACTATAAATATTTTTCCAAAAAGGAATAGCGGAAATACGGATTGGTTAATTGATAAAAAACTGCAGACAAAAATACTTCAGATTTTCAAAAAAGAAAGAACGAAATGAGCTGAGGTTTTTGAAATAACATATTTTGAGTATTTTCTATATCTAAAATTTTCATATTGCGGTTATGGTGGTACAGATTGATAGTATTTTGGAAACATAATTTATCCTCTGAAAACTACACATACGTTCACCCTATCTATTAGCCATTTATAATACTTAACGCTAAACGCTTAGTTGCTATTAAGGTATTTAAATACGGAAAAGAATTGTAGACAAACAACAGGAAAAAATTTCACTATTGCATTTTAGAAGAACCATCCTGGCATCAAACTAAAAATATTTTGAGAAAACATGGAAAAACGAAATCTAATAGCCGACGGAAATTTAAACCGACGCAAATAGTCTTCTCACTTTGGGAGCCACCATGGCATTTTCTACAAGCAAGAATGGTCTTGGAAAAAGACCGCTGTCTGTCTTACGGTTAGTGACGTTGCAATGGAGCTTTTAAAATTCTTATGCCTACATTCTGTAGGAAAAGGACGATTGCTTTTCAAACTGGAATAAGCTGATCTTGTAAAAGTAAAATGATGTTTTCTTCGAAGAACTAATGGAAAGGTTACGTATGTGGTTATAAAAGTGTGTGTATTATGGCTGATTCCAGGTTCATGAGAAACGATGTAATTAAGATCTGAAATCTTTAGTTGATCAAATATTTGTGCGTCTACTACTAGGCTGCAAAATTAGATATATTAAAAAAAGATTCATGTCCGAGTCAGTTTGTAATTATTGTTCCTATATATCTACATGTTACGTTCAATTAATAAAAACTGAGCGTTATGGACAAGCGATAATGTTCTGGCCTCGCATTCGAGAGGATGCAGGTTCAAATCCCCTTCCGGCTATCCAGATTCGAATTTTCTACGGTTTTTCCAAATCACATCAAAGCGAACGTCGGGATAGTTCCATCAAAAATCCCATTTGTAGCTCCCAGTCAATTCCCGTCTACACTGATCTCGAAGTAAAGCTGAAATAAAATTTAGAAAAGTTCAGAAAGCCCTGTTCCTCGTGGATAAATGGTTCTACTCCCGAATAAGTCTTTCGTTTGTTAACAACAGCCTCAGGTAGCGATATAAGCAAGTTGGTTGAACGAGGATGAGGAAATCGCATGCCTGAAATGTCTGATAATTTCCTTGTTCTGTGGGCCTACGGAATTGTCTCCCGTGTTAGCAGACCACGACCGCAGACACATTCACAAATTCCTTCCCTAGAGTCCCGACCAAGATACTTAAGCTGGCGCTAACCGTGTTGGGGCTACAACACTGTCATCACATTGTAAAGATCACAAATTCCTGTCCGTTCTCCCATATGGTTGCTTTTGATGAGTGTAGTGTTCGTCTTGTGTTCACTTCTCAGTAGTGTGCCACATTACCTTAGCAAAGGCTGACACAATAGTCAGAAAAATATAAATTGGAGGAGGCTAAATGGTTAAAGGCACCTAAGGTCAAAAAATAATTAGATCAGGCAGGTCAATTTTCAATAACGTGCAATTTTTTTTTTTTTTTTTATTTTTTTTTTTTTAAAGGAAAGAGCACCATAGTTACGGAACATTGATTATTTAATTTTATAATCAAATAGTGCAAGTAGAACATTACAAGATGCAGTGAGAGTATTCTAAAGTAAAAATCCACGAGAAATGATTTTCAGAAATTTTTAATGTCTAATACATATTAGTTCAATGTTATTTTTCAACATTTTCATCGGTCCTCTAACTATGATCAAGTAATCTTAATAAGTTGTTTCTGTTACTTTCGGAAAATGGCTGTCACTGTATTTGTAGGTGCTCGTAATAACTTTAAGGGGCATATTTCGAGTACGGATGTGTTATTCACAAACCTTATTAGAGCTAACTCTACTGAACAAGTGTTCTTCACTTCCTCTGAGCCACTGGTAAACAAATACTTCCTTGAAACGTTTGTCAGATCGGTTACTTCCTTCTTGCGTCTGAACTGTAATTTCCTTGAGCCCACAGGAAATATTTTTCTTATTACATAATGACCACGCTTAGTGTTAAAGAGATTAAATCCTATACGCTCAACTGAAATTAATTACCCCTCCCTGTGTACTAAAGAGCTTCACTACAGTCCACCTAATTTCCAATTTTTTTGTCCTTATACATTTTTTAGAACTCGGCCATGTTACTAGTTGGCACCAAACAAAGAATATTTTTTGTGAGATGAGATGGACCTGTGAGATATTTTTGAAGACGACCTTTTGGTTCAATAAAATTGTCTTTAAATCTTTAATGGCTTTCCTCCCGATAGCCATCATCAAATTAAGCCATTTTGTGTGATTATCCTGTGTACTGATGTATGTCCAAGTTCTTTTTGATCAGACGACACAAGACATACAACAACACCTACTTTAACACCCATGCCCCTGACCGGAATCGCACCAGTGACCGAGAATCCCGGTAACGCTCAAGCCATCCCATTTGGTAGGACAGGGGTTCAAACCTTCGTGCATCCATCCGTATTACGATATTTCATGACTAACCGAAATCACAACGTGAGTGCCGGGATGACTCCGTGAAATGGCCATGGCTGAATTCCTTTCAGAAACATGCCCCCAGTCCTTTTTCCTCTACAATGATTTCAACGTCGATCAGCCCTAAAACAACACCGAAGTAGAGACTTTAAACATGTGGAAATAGCACTCTAGCCCCTTTGCTACCATGTTCGGCCGTTGAATAAAATAAATCCAACAAGGAAAAGGTCCAAAACACACCACAGAGATGTAATTCTTTTTATTTGAGAAATTACTTTTTGCTTCTAGCTTTACATCTCATCGAGGTCATTAGAGGCAGGAAAGGACTACGGGCCAAGTACTGAGGAGGAATTCGGTGATGGCCTTTTGAAGGAACCATGCCGGCAGTCGCCTGAAGTGATTTTGGGAAACCATCTAAAACGCTTACCTGGATGGCCAGATGGGGATTCGAACCCACGACCTCCCGAAAACCAGATTAGAGTGATACCACATATGCAACGGTTTTTTTTTCCTACTTCCTCATTTATTCGCCGCAATGTGATATGAACTCTGATACACTGATAGTATTGGAAACTGGGATAGGGTAAGAATTTTAGCCACGGCTTGTTTAAGTAACTTTTCCTGAGTTCAGCTGGAGAGATTTACGGAAACCATGGAATACTGAAATTGGATGCGCGACGGGGTTTGAATTCACGTCCTCTCGAATGCCAGGCAACAGTTTTTACCTATAACCCACCGTGCTTGGAAGGTAGGAAGTAATGTTTGACAGAAAATTTTATAGAAGTATCAGTGTTAGTCAGAAACAAAGAGTGTTATGAAAGTTTTCCTGCTTCTATCTTCCAGATTTAAAATGTGGAACCGCTAATTCACAATGCAGACGGATTTTTATATTTATTTACTGTTATTAACTATTATTATTACTAATAAAACTGTTGCTACTGCGATCGAGTTAAGGTTACCTTCTAAATACGTTATAGTGAAAACAAAATTAAGGTGTTAATATTTCGAACAATTTAATTTTCTAGAAATAATTTATTTGTATTTCGTGACTTAGTTTACCATTAGAGTTCTTTCGTAAATGATCTTTCTACTTACGCTCAACCTTTGTGTGTATTTGTCACACACAGTTCTATAACGCTGCAGTGCCAGAAAATGTAACTAATTCCATTAATGCTCTCTTATTGGTTTTCCGTGCGTAATTTAGGGATTCTTTTCGGGATTCTTCATATAATTGCGTTTGCTAGCGAATTACCAATTGTTAATTCGAGGGAAAAAAAATCACACAATGGCTATCAAAATTACGAAAAAAGTTTTATCGTTCTTCTATAATCAATATATTTGGTTACTTCAATAACTATTTTTACTAAAATGGTGATATTCGCGGTTATTTTAACTGTGGAACTCCGAACTTTGCCTCTAAGCGTCTGCGAGTTTCTTGCTGCGCGGGCTCGTTTTTTTCAGTCTTGTGTAAAGTGCTGGGTATGAGAGGTCTATTTTGTCATGAATTTAGTGTACCACCTACCAGTTATGCTGTCCCATGCGGTATTCGTGTCTAGAACGAAGCATAACCGAAAGGCGAGGGGTCTCGCGAATTCTGTCCCCGACTGTACATAACAAAAGTCGACGCCAGTGAAACTGTTTATTACTATCTCTGGGATATGTACTGCTGCTATATAGCGGCTAGGCAGTGAACCGTCTAATACGCGCGACTTTCACAGTTAATACTTTTGCTCTTTAAGGGTCAAATTTCTTAAAATTTCGTTCTTAAGTAATTAAGTGACCAAAGCAGAGACCTCAATCTTTAATATGATAGCTCATTTATCTATTTCGGTAAGATATCAATGGAGATTAATGGCTCATGATAAAAAAATACGTTACAGAAATAATAATAATTTTGCCCTTTAAGGCTCGAATTCCGAAAAATTCCTTTCTTAAAATATGATTTGATCAAAACGGAGGCATCAATCTCTAAAATAACACCTCATTTCTCGATTTGTGTTAGATATCAAGGGAGATAAATAGCTCGCGACAAAAAAGTACGTTATGGAAATAATGATAATTTTGCCCTTTAAGAGTCCAATTCCCAAAAATTCCTTTATTAAATTACGATGTGATCACGGCGGAGACCTTAATCTTTAAAATGATACCTCATTTATCCATATCCGTTAGATATCTAGGGAGATAAATGGCTCGTGACACAAAAACGCATTTCGGAAGTATTGATACTTTTGCCCTTAGAGGGACGATTTCCGAAAAATTACTGTCTTCATATACGATGTAACCAAAGCGGAGATCTTAATCTTAATATGGAACTTCATTTAACGATTTCAGTTAGGTATCTTGGGCGATAAATGGCTCGTTACACAAAAAAACAGCATTTTAGAAATACTGACATTTTTGCCCTTTAAGGGTTGGAATTCCGAGAAATTCCTTTTTAAAATGCAATATGATCAAAGTGAAGACCTTAAACTTTAAAATGATACCACATTCATACTTTTTAGTTAGTTATAAAGAGAGATAATGACCTGTGAAAAAAAAAAACACCTTGAAGAAGTAATATATATGATGATTAGTGTACTCCGAAGAGTAGGTGCGGTAAATAAGACTGAAGATATGGACCTAATTCATATAGATTTTGGGAATAGATGAAGTTAAAGTTACAGGGGGAATATGATTCGTGCAGAATACCATATGGCTATTAAATAGCTACCCCAGAGCGAAGATTTGGGGAGATGGTATTTATAATAACTAAGAAATCTTGAATATGCAAAGTTAATAAGGAGACATTAGAGATGGATAAACAATAAAGTAAGAAGATGAATGATCAAAAAACAAAGAAGCGTTAAAATATCATCAGAAAAATATGCAGTTACAATAGTTTTCTGCAGGAATCATGCTGGAGGATGGGAAGCGTATTTGCATCATTCGCAGTCAGATTTAACGTTTCTTGTAGAAATCATTTCACAACAGCAATTCAGATAGTAAAGGAAATAAGTATTAATTAAATGAGGATAGATATGACTCACCATATTCCAGAATGCCTCCTTCAAGTTGATCAAGGCTTGCTGCGTATCCTTCCCGAGCGATTTCACAAGGACGTTCAGAGAGTCTCGAACTTCGTCCAGCTGGTAACAGGAACAGCCTCATCAGACAAGGCTATGGTTGCGATACTAAATTTACCTCAGTAACATAATTTTGACTAGGAAATATTAATCAGTATTTGAATGATGCAAGTATACGTATAAAGGATCATAATAAATCTTCATTACTGAAACAATAATTATTCTTTTAATGTAAACTTGGCCTACTATTAATTCTAAATATATTTGTATATTAAGTAAATTTTACATTTCGCTCCGTTCAAGATACTGCTAAACATAACCCCAATCAGATTCAATTTCAAGTGGATACATATAGAAGAAAACCTCGTTCTGTTCAAGAAATCAGATTATGGCCCAGGCGAGTCGGGAAGCGTCTTTTATTTATTTATTTATTTTAAATGGCATTTGGCTTCTCTTAGGCGATACAGTCAGCTCTAGCGTGAGTTCAGTCCATCCAGGGGTTTTCAGTTTCTCCATTGTATATATATTATCTTTCAAGTAATTCTAGACACATCACAGGACGGACACGACAAGCACACTCACACTCCACGATGCCTCCGGCTGGACTCGAACCGGCGACCCTCGGGCCCTACTCTACTGAGGCGTTTGGAAACCATAAAGAAGGTTGATTAATATTAGAGCAGAGGGCTCAAGCTTGACTCCAATCACCTCTGACACCACGAGCTTCAAACGTTTATAGGGGCAGCAACCTTAGGCATGGTAGTCCTCTGAAGAAAGGCACAACAGAATGGTTGAAACGTCAGGCCTGAAACGAAGGACGCGGCTCCATCCAGAGAAGCAAGAAAACACCGACAACGACCGCGGAAGTCTGCGCAATCGAGTTATAAATTAGCTCAACAAGATCTGAAGTTACGGCGAAGCTCAGCAGGAAAACTGTGGTCATTCCGGTATGGCTTCCTGCCATATGCTGTCATTTTCAATAGTTGCTTTGCAAATAAAATTTTAGAGCAGTCATTTCTTTATCGTAGCGTCATCACGTTTAGTCCTAATTATCATTTATTAGCCTTACTTTTTACCGGTTGCCTGCACAGTCGTAACTCTAGCAGTATTGTTTGATAAATCATTTTAATTATATAATGGTAAAAGATTTCGTTCATAATTATTACAGAAATTTCAGGTAAGAGGCACACAGAACAGGCAGGAAGAGCGTACTTTAATGTCACCTGTACTGATGAATAATTATTACCCGAAATTATCTTGGGAAGCAGAGGTGATATCATAATAGTAATAAAAAAGTACTTAGAAAATTACATTAGTTTATTCTAGACTTTTAATTAGATGAATCTGTAATTTTATTGATTGCAGTTAAAAAGAAGGATTGATAATTCATTAAACTAAAGTATGTATTTAAATTAGTTCGCAGAAGAATAACTGATTGCTAGATAATTGGTCTATGGCTATGAGGCAAGAGTTGAAACGTTCTCGAGGGTTATTTGGATAGGTGAAGGAGGAGACTATTATTATATATATTACATTTGTTGTGAGCCAAAGTAATGGGGTGGAGTAGCTCCCCACAGTTACAGAGTATGGGGGTGACGGGGTGATGGCCTGTACCTCCCTGGGGGTGCGGTGTAAGCGGAGTATATCCGGACTCACTTGAGACAGGCAGCCGGCACTAACGGATGTGCTGATGCCGCGTCTTTCTTTAGGTGATTTCGAGTATATCAAGGCGCGACCAAATAAAATACAAGATATGTGAGTGTAGAGTTTCCCGATGAATAAATGACAAAAAATCTTCTCGGATTTGCAGGCGGATTTTATTAAAAAGCGACAAGCTTTCTGAAACTAGCTCAGCAGCCGACATCAAGTCAATTATGTACCGGCGATCTTGCCGTTACGAATACCAGGCTTTTACTGATGTCGCTTAGCAACCTCACGACGCTCGCACTTCCGCTTCACTGTGATTGGTCGACCAAACTTATAACTAGGACAAGAAGCACGAAAACATCTGCAGTGTTATAACTGTCAAGCCCAAGGTCACCAGGCGCGCGACTGCACCAACCAACAAAGGTGCGTGAGATGTGGGGGAAACCATCGAGCTGCCGACTGCTCCATACCAAGGGAAGAAGCGGTTGCTGTAACTGTGGCGAGAGTCATGCAGCCTGCTATTCTGGACGCCAGATCCAAAAGCAATTTCGGGAGAAGTCCAGACTCGACCACAAAGCTGCAACCACCACCAAACGAGCTGCCCATAGTGACAGCTCCCAATGGAACCACAGGCCGGCTGCCAAGAATGCTATTGGGTCGCAACCGCGGTCCGCTGCACCTCACCGATCTGCAAAAACCTGGGACGAGACGACAACAAGAAGCCGACCAGCAACAGGAACACGCCTGCTGCAACGTTCCCAACAAAAGCGCCGAACAGCTGACTGCACTGGTCCAGCTGTTCACACAGCTCGTTGCTGCCATGATGCCATGTCCACGAACGCCAACATACAAGACAACTCACACCAACTGATGATTTATGCAACAAACCACGTCAAAAAATGCTACTTCGACAGAAGTCCTAGGATTATATCCTGGTACTGTGAAAAATAATAAAGCGCAAGCTAATAGATGACGCTGACGAGCCCGGTTATGAAGTCTTTCGAACCGGAGACGACAAGTGAAGTGCAACGAGTGAGAGTCCAAACGTGAATTCTTGCACTCTTTCTACACCAGGGCATAACTCGGTTTTGCTGTAATTAACTGCACCGTAATCCGACTACTCATTTCTTTGTCCAATCAAAAGTCACTTTCTAGTGTTATGAACTGGCGCGCGCCGCACAGAGACTTGCAGTCCCGTGTACCGTTCCACCAAGATGGAAAGACTCCAAAATGTCGCATGGTCAGCCCAATGTTCTTATAGCATTTGCGTCCAGCTTTTTAGTAGACACTTTATGGATGACATTGTTTGTTCTGATCCGTTCAGGCCTGCTTCGATCAGCTTTATTCACTACCTGAACAGTCCTCTTACGAACATACATAAACAACTTCATTTTAACTGTGCCCCCTGCGCTTATCAATATTATAAAGTTCGCGGGAATAATAAATAAATGTATGATTAACGAATGAGTCATTACAATATGAAACGATTTTTTTACTTATGGCTTTACACCTCGTCGACGTCGAGGTTGTTGAAAGCTGAATGGGACTGGGGAAAATGGACTGGAAGGAAATCGGCCATGGCCTTTTGAAGGAAGCACCCCGGCATTCGCCTGGAGTGATTTGGGGACACATGGAAAACACAAATCTGGATGCCCGGACGGGAATTCGAACCGAAATGAAATTACCGATGCTTATGCTAGCAAGTTCACAAATTTTTGAAACAGACATGATAAGGCTGACACAGTAGATAGTCAAACCACAAGAACAATTAAAATGTTGCATCTTCTATAATTGTAAATTGAGATCTGCTCTACATGATTCTAAGGAAAGTGACTAACATGAGTGTCATCTACTCGTCAGACATAAATTGATTGTTATGAAAAGTTGCTGAATTCCTCAAAATAGGAAATCGTATAGGATTCATGAATGAATTTTAAGTACAGAGAAAAAACAAACAACCATGATACAAATGTAATTTAGCATTACGAAACAACAAAAGATAATTTTTCTGTGACTTTAACGAGGGGCGTTTTTTGCTGACATTGGCTTTACTGATAAAATCTTTTTCCAAAACTCTGAACGTATTTCCGTGATGTATTGTTCCGCTATAGTGCCTTCTGCTTGAGTGATGGCTTTATTCCAGGTTCAGTAGAATTCCGTTCTGAT